>VUQG01031208.1:0-17111 GCA_015106755.1 Etia nguti | reverse complement strand
GAAAACAGTTTCAGTGGTCGGAGTCAGACGTGAGAACGATTCATGTCCAGAACTCATAAAACATTTTAAATTTAATTCAAAGAAGCTCAAATTACATCAAACTGTGACATCAAGAGCCTCATTAGACCGAATACACAAATAATCAGACACACTCACACACACACACACACACCTGCCTCATAAACTGCACTAATGATCCAAATATGACACACGACGCCCCTCCTCAGGTACATAATTATTCTGCTCTACCTTGACCTGATTTACATTTAAGAAACTTACTTCTTTATCCAACATGTGACCCCGGCGCTGTCTGAGGCTAACCAGTCACACGCCAGGAGTCAAACTGGACCTTTTTACTCATTCGGTGCTCAGACTCGTTCATAAAAATCATCGTTTTCTGCTCTGACGACAACAACAACGATGATGATGTGCAGGCTGACGTATCTTTGGCGGTCTCTGCCCTTGCGTGCCCACGTTTATCATTTTGTTTAAAAATGATGTGAAGACTGTAGCTCTGGAAAGGCGTGCGGTCAGCGGCCGTCAGTCTGGCGAGCTGCTGGACGGACAGGCTGTCATCATCGTTATTTGGCAGCGTGAAAACGTTTTGGCTCAGAATCTCTCCCGTCTGCAGAAAGGAGTCTGTGGAGGGCGCGAGGCGGAGGAGCGGAGGTCGGGACTCGACCACCCAGAGAATATTCACACTGCGAATCTTCTGGGCCCAGCTGTTTAGCACCGGGGCTGACCTGCCTGCGAGGTGAGCGTCCGTCCACCTCAATCCCTCCGAGCGGCGTCCCCGCCTCCTGGGGAAGTGCTGCCGTTGTTGTTGCCGCTGCCAAATCAATTTCAGCTGCAGCCAAGTGCGCTGTCAGAAGGCCGGCCTGCCAGCCATGACAGAGAGCAGTTGGCTGGAGGAGCGGCAGTGAGCGGCCAGCGCCACCGGGGGAGGAAACACTGCGACAGCATCCCGGGACACGGAGACACTGCGACTGCAGCACACTACGCAGGAAGTTCAGGAACAACAGGGCGGTACAAGGTCGGGGTGTGAGGAAGACTCGTACCGTCTCTGTCACCGTTTAGATCTGTGACGTTTAAAGAGCAATAAGGAAGATTTACATCCTTTCCTGCCACATTCACAAGAACGTAACCGCCATTAATCTGCAGAGGGTTGATGAGGCTGTTGATCGATACCATGACTCACCGATTACTTCATCCGGACACCACACAGTTAGAAACTCGCTTCATATAACTTCCCCTCGCCGAGGCCAAATTAACCTTCTACAAAGCACCGACACACGAAACAGCCCCTGAGCCACACGGGCTGCTGCACGCTGTTTAATCGTTTCACCCTGACCTACAACACACAGCAGCTGTCCTTTACCCCAGCGGCAACATTTGAGCACAAAAATACAAGAAACGACCACAAAGAGAGGAAAAACGTTCAAAAACACAAAAATCAGAACCAGAAACCAAACAAACACTAAGATAAGTGAAAATGAAATCACAAAAATAAGACACAAAAACAGACAAAACTACCAAAATACGTAGCTGGACGACACAGAGACACACAAAAGAGGAAAAAGAACAAAACTGGGTCAAACAAACAAAACCTGGAGACCAGAGCGACGTGCAGAGAGGCAAAACCATCCCTGTGACACAGAGCGATATTAAATGTCAGTAACAGCAAACACACAAACAAAGCAAACACGTTGTACGCACATTGTGTGTGCGTCTGATGTGGAAAGTGTTCGCTTTCCACTTACAGCTGATGTGAGAACCTTGAAGCGTAGGAGCTGCTGAGAGTCGTTTGGATGGAGATGCTGGGGAACTTTTTCAATCTGGACTGAATCAGCACCGCTGCCAACATACGGCGGCGAGCCGACGGGACGCCGTGATGCAGGTAAGTAAAGGAGGCGGTCCAGATGGTGTCACTCCGGAGGAAACGCGAGACCCTCCAACCACTTCACTGAAATTCAGTCAACTTCCTCTGATGCTGTTTGACTCTCACATTGAGCCATGTTTTCAGCAGCACAAAACCTCCAACATATTTACACACATACTAAATCTTCCAGCTGAGATCATAAAAGTCCACCTGGCTTAAGTGAGATCACGCAGGAGAGCAAGTCTCCAGCAGGCTCTCCATCCTAACCGAATCCAGTTTCACGGGCTGTCCAGTGAGAAGCAGAGGAGCGATCTACTTTCATGGCACTGCCAGACTTCCTGCACTCGTTGCGTTGGCTGTGGTTGAGCCGAGGCTCCTCTCTCACTCTCTCTGACCACGTAATGAGCTTTTATCATCAAAGTCCAAAAACTCTGCAGAATTTTTTCACACAAATATTTGAATTTTACACCTAAAAATGAACTTTAGTGGCTGGTTCGTGACAGACTTACACCTGCAGCCAACATACGAGCACATGAGGTGTGGCAGAAAAGCTCAGAGAGCAAGTTTCAAAAGTTTCCTGTTTGAAATGTGGCTGATTTCCATTTCAAGGTCATCCTCTCGAGCTCGTGCAGACCGTCACCAGCGTGGCTGGAAGTTTGTACCTGGCCTGTGCACCGTGAAGCGGTCTGATCTGACTGTTTACACCAGGGGTGGGGGAACTCCAGGCCTCGAGGGCCGGTGTCCTGCAGGTTTTAGATGTGTCCTTGATCCAACACGGCTGATTTTCAATGGCTAAATTACCTCCAGTTCTCCAGAGACCTGGTAATGAACTAATCATCTGATTCAGGTGTGTTGACCCAGGGTGAGATCTAAAACCTGCAGGACACCGGCCCTCGAGGCCTGGAGTTGCCCACCCCTGTTCTCTGCACTTCTATCAGCAGGACTGATCTGAGAACAGCAGAGAACAGGCCAGAGGTCCACGGGGAGAGGATCCTGAACATGAGATCAGGCAAAGCTTTTTAAGAACTTTCCGATGCTGTTTAAACCTTCTGTTTGTGAGGAACAGCCAGTCAGAAAACAGCTTGTTTCATACAAATGATGAACGTAGAGGCTGCTGAAAGCCTTCCATCCTTCCTCGTCGTGAAACAGCGATGAACTCGGCGCCCTGAAGTCAGCCCGTCACAGTCAGCAGGGTGTGTTTAAGGCAAAGTTAAAGGTCGGTCAGAGACGGCAGGTATGTGTGGAAGTGTTGAAAAATCATTTTCATTTTGGTTCCCTTCCAGGGTTCTGCTGGGCGGGGGGGTGGGTGGGTGGGATTTCGTCCTTGGTCTGCGAGTGCGGCGTCAAGGGCCTGCGCGAACAGCGCCGTTAAAGAATGTGACACCACGGTGTTTAGAGTCGAGGCGGAGATCGAGACGAGTTATTATCCACACAAAGACTCTCGTACAAGGGCACGACACCGAACAGCGAAATTCTAAAGATGAGAAACGGCGGCGGGACCAGCGTGCATGCGTGATGAGCGCGAGAGAGACGAGGAGAGCAGAGGGGGGAGGAGATACGTGAAGCGGGGGAGGTGGGGAGTTTAGTTTTAGCACGTGACCCTACAAACATCCCGAAGGAACATGGCGGCACAGACAAGGATGGGAAAATGAGACGAGCAAGAAAGAAAAGGAGAAAAGAGTGAAGAGAAGTGGAGAGAAGCAAAGGGCCAGAGAAAAGACAGGAAACATGAAACAGATGGCAGGAGCAGAGGAACGAACCACCACAGATTCAGACAAGAAGACCAGGAGCGAAAGGCAAAAAAGAAGAGAGTGTTGGAAGAAGAAGGAGAAACATAATGAATAAACAGAGCCAAGAAAGAAGGAGGGAGTTAGGCAAAATAGAGACTATGACAGAAGAGGAGGAGAAAATGAGACTGAAGTAATGAGAAAATATCGCCACAAGCGGCAATAATGGACTCCCGAGCAGACGGCAAACATTTGAACTTAGTGTTTGCTAACCTCGCTGCGCCCGTGAGAGCTCACCACGTGCACGAGTAACTATTTCAGTTACTGTCGGGATTTGAACCATCGGCCACATCTGGCTGACCGACAGCACCTCTGGCTTCATTCTCACAGGGAACTGAAGCAACAACAGGACAAACACCCTGCTCTCTTTACATTTAACATGTAGACGATGGAGTTCTGACAGGAGCGCACACCGTCCTGCATGCTCTGCCTGAGCGACACAAACAAGGATGGAAGGAGAAAGGAAGGAAGAGAAGAGATAGAGGACAGAAAAGGAAATGAAACCAAGGAGAAGGAAGCGGGAAAAAGATCAGGCAACGGATCATCTTTAGAAAAGGAAACAAAAAAAACAGGAAAGGGAAGGAAAGGAAAGGGAAGGAAAGGAAAGCAGGTCTACAGGATTGAGTCATCAGCATAAATATGGCTGGTGTGTCATGGACAGAGTAAAATAATGTCAATCCCTGAGGGATTCCTTTATCAGCCGTTATCAATAGTATCAAAGCCTGTGGAGAAGAAACCTGTGGAGGAGGAGGAGGAGGAGGTTAAAAATGGGTCACTAACTGATGAACATGAAGAATCAGACGAATGGTAAAACCACCAAAAAGCATCTTCTTTATGGAAGGAATTGAAGGATTGGTGAAGTCGAGGAGAATCAAAGTAAATGGCGAGCGATGAAGGTGAAGGCGAGGTGTGGAGCTCTTACCATGGTGGTGAGGATGTACTTGTAGAAGGCCGACGTCATCCCCAACTCGTTAGCCTGCAGAAGAGCAGAAGAAACGCGGCCCTGAGCTTCCTCCGTGGAAATGAGTCAGAGTTTATTTAAAAAGGAACCATCTATTCCACACTGGAGACAGTTACGTGACAGAATGTGTAGCAGCGCTCCTGCTTCTTTAATAACAGCCTGGAAATCGTGGTTACCGACTGCAGGACGCGTCAGTGATGAAAGACGTTTCAGGGAGATGATAATAACGGCAGCGTGCTCTCATTTTGTAAGATGCAGGTGAAAAGACATTTAAGCTGGGCTGAATTTAACTAAAAATACAAGAGCATGCAGAAAACTGGAATATAATTGGGGTCGGCTGGGTGGGAATATCTTTAAACTTTATGGTGCGACACACGTGAGTACAGCAGATTCCCCACAGCAGGAGCAGGTTAGAGTCAGTGTGGACAGATGGCGTACAGCCAAACATATATATCTTTATGAAGTTCACAGTGTTAACCTGGTATCAGCAGGCAGCAGACAGGCGAAGGTGCAGACCTGTTGGAGTACTTTTCTATGTTTGAATGTTTTTGGTTCAGGCTGGAGCGACCCGAGCGGAGACTCAAACTCAGTCACAGCTCAGCTGATCTCGGGGCACGCTCACCTTCTACACGTACGGGACGTCGGACACAATATTTAATCGTTCAGATCCACACACGTCGTCTCCAGCACCGACAGGCAACGGAGGATTTAACCTGGCATCCTCACACCGCAGAGCCTGCACACCGCTTCACTTATTAATCCATTAACCTTCTGCACACTGTCAACTTACATCTCCTTCAGCTTGCCTGCAGCAGCCCAACTTGAAAAAGTCCTGACTGAGTTTACTCAGTAATTTTGTCTTGAATTTTAAACTTCTTGTACCCCCCCAAGGTTACTGCTATGAGAGGGAAGCTGCAACCTGCCAAATACAGGTCGATTTAGCTCGTGGCTTAAAAGTCTGTCGACGTTCCCGGCCAGTTTGGCACAAAACCAACCCACCGTGTCTGAAGGTCCTGTTCTACCCTGTAAACAGCACAGAGGAAGAAGACGCTTCCAGAACAGGAAACAGGGCTGTTACAGACAGACAGACAGACATTTTAACGACACATTCAAACAGACACACGACGTTCAGACCTGAACTCTTTGGAGTTTTCGCTTCTTTTTGCTCTTTTGGCATTTTCAGGCATTGCCACACGTTTTATCCTGCAGCATTATACAGGTTTGTACGATCACACCAAACTGCATTTACATCTGACAGGCCTACACATGTGTTTGGGGTATTAGCTGCAGCCGCTGAGACCACACTCCACTAAAGCTAGCTGAAGTCAGTGGTGCCGTGTGCAGATACGGCGCAGCGTGGCAGACAGATCTCACTGTGATGGACGTGTGAGTCCTGTCTGACCTGCAGAACTTTCTTTTTCCACCTGATCTGCCCTGTTTGCACAAAGTGGGCGTGTCATGTTGTGATCAGGGGTTTATTTAAAATGATTAGTGTTGTCGTGCTAGGAGAGGGCTTTCGTTATTCCATATTTCCTGTATTTTAGGATTAAAGCTCAGCTCCATTCCTTTTCTCTCACGTTGTGCTCCTGAGCATGAATTAAACCATAAAAACTCTGTTGTTCCTTATTCTTCTTATTTAACCTGCACTTCTGTGCTCAGTGGTGGTTTTGCACTGCAGCTCCCATTAAGCTTTGGCTCATGTCACCACCAAGCGCATCCCTGCCAAGTCAGTGAATTTATTGCTGGCTTCACACGAGCCGATTTTGGAAACATCGTTTTTTTAGCTTCTCATAAAGCCGGCTGAGATTATTCATTGCAGTTTACTCTTAAATGGATCAAATACGCCATTTCAAACCTTCTGCTGCTGTTATGATGAATCTACTGTACGGACGAATGGAGTCGTCAACTCCTTTTGACTGAAAGCAGAAAAGCATCAGACGTAAGAAGCTGCGAGAGAACGCTGATACAAACGGCTGACCTTCCTCAGGATGTGGTACGAGATGGAGGCGTTGGCGTCAATGATGATGGTAGCCACTTTGTCATCACGTATCTCCTTCAGCAGGGGAGTGGGGTCCAGGCTGTCATCCAGCATCCGCACCGACAGCGTCTCCCTGGAGATGAGGAAGCGGCGGACCAGCTCCTCCAACCGCAGCAGGCCTACGGGGCAGGAAAGGAGCGTGAGTCACACGCGTGTCTGAGTGATGGCAGACTACGGTTCCCAGTCAGAAACATTTGGCTGTGAAAGTTTCAGCGTGCAGCAGCAAAACTCTTCATCCAAAGTGCTTCAAAGTGCCTGACGCGCAGCTGAAAAAGAGGTGGGAGTCTATAAATGATGCTCGCCTGAGTGTTTAGCTTGTTTGCTTGTAAAATTATTGCTTTGACTTGTAAAAAAAGAAAATTGATGGGACTCGGAGTCATTAGAGAGACAAATAACTGCCGCTGCTCTACAGACTTCCAGGCCTAAAAGGAAGCGATAAACAGAGCGGGATAAAGGTGATTATGTTGAAAGTCCATTAATTCTCTCCTCTGAGAATAACATGGACCCATGAGTGCACACGGCTGAGGCAGGATTTACTTATTACAGTTTTTATTGAATCGTTTCTGTGGTCACTTTTCTCCATTACACTCAGTACCGGTGTTTGTATATCACTGCCACTGAGGCGTTATCCCACAGCAGGGCCAAACATGAGAACCGTTCATGTAGTGAAAAACATCTGCATGTTCCATTTATGTGGATGATTAGTGTGAGCAGGGTCAATAATCACAGGACGGAAGAAAAGACTGACCTGTGCAGCTCAGACAGACGTCAGCACCAGAGAAGGAAACGATTCGAGGGAAGCTTCAAAAGCAGTCGCATTAAAAACCGTCAAGAGGCCTGCTGTGTTTGCATCACCTAGGCTTCGACATTCAGAGGCGTCGACCTCTGGCTCATTCCCTCGTCCGTCCCTGACAGAAGCAGTGGGCGTGTCTCGACTAATCGCCGCCATAAAGCGTTTAACTGGCCGACAGCACCGCTCAGGACCACAATACAGGCTGTTAACGGGCCGAGGCTACGGCTAAAGACCGGGAGATGTTAGAGCGGAGAGCCGGGGCGGCTCAGTCAAGTGGAAACAAGCTAAGGGAGACTGATGTGGGGAGGACGGAGGGAAAAAAGAGAAGGAGCAGGAGGAGGGGGAGAATAAAGGAACAAGGGAAAAGAAGAGAGGGGACTAGAGTATTCAGAAGAGGAAAGGAAGAAGGGAAGGAAGTGTGTGAGAGAAGAAGAACTAGGAAAGGAAGGCGAGGAGCAGAGAAGATTAGGAAGAAAAAGAAACAACAGAAGAGAAACCAAAGCCATTGGCGCAGTGGGCTCAACGTTGGTGGAAAACGGTGAAAACTGATTCTGGAAAACCTGGAAATGTGAGCTGGGTTTGCAGGGTGACGAGGACGGACTCATGAAACGTGTTGTTCAAAGAGAGGAACAAGGACTGACCGTCCAAACAGAAGCAGAGCCTAAACCGAAGGGAACAGGTGCTCAGTGCATGCGCATACATCTGATTAGACAGAGCGGCAACCGCACTGCCCGACACGGACACGCACGCGCAACCGGACATGCATCTGGGAGTGTTTGTGGTTTACGGTGAGATGTTCTGACGTGTGAATGTGCATCACGTGCCGGCATCTCGTAAAGCTAGAGCCGGAGATGCTGCGGCGGCTCTAAAATCCATCGTTTCCATCCCAAGCATGGACGGAGCTGCAGTGGAACGGTCACAGAGGAAATAACCACAACACTCACACTCTGCTTTGGCACAGATCAGGCTGGCTGTTGGGTAGCCGAAGGAGCGCAGGATGGAGCCGATAGCCAAGCTCAGGTCCTCGTTACTTGGGTAGAGCGTCACCGAGGCGAAGCGGAGATATGGCAGTTTGGGCGTTTCCTCGGGACCGATCTTCACGTGAGGGATCTGAGGGGCGAAGGAGAAGCATGATGAGAGAAGGAAGTCTGCGCTGGGGTTTGCTTTAAAACATGGAGACGAGTTATTGAAAGTCAAAGAAACATTCACCAGATTACCAAGTACATACACACTTCACTGAGTTACTTCACTTTATACTGCGCGACAGTTCTCAGGCAATCGTCACATTGCAAGTTCACAAACATCAAAGTGTAGAGTTTTTAAAGTAGACTCGGAGGCTACTGGGAGGCAGAGCCTTCAGCGCTGTGAAGACTCTGCCTCCCAATAGCCTGATCTACTTTTAAGAATAGGTGGTGGTTTAAGATGATTGTCACCATCGATGGCAAACTTTACAAAAAGCTGGGGGATTCCCATGATGCACTGGGTGTTTCTTCTTCACTCACTATGTGTTAATAGACCTCTCTGCATTGAATCATACTTGTTATAATCTCTGTCTCTCTTCCACAGCATGTCTTTATCCTGTCTTCCTTCTCTCTCCCCAACCAGTTGCAGCAGATGGCCGCCCCTCCCTGAGCCTGGTTCTGCCGGAGGTTTCTTCCTGTTAAAAGGGAGTTTTTCCTTCCCACCATCACCAAGTGCTTGCTCATAGAGGGTCATATGATTGTTGGGGTTCTCTGTATTACTGTAGGGTTTCTCTTTAATGTTGTTGTGATTAAGCGCTATATAAATAAAACTGAATTAAACTTGAACTATTCTTCAACTTCTCTGTTATTGTACGATGGGATATTTTATCCTAAGCAACACAGGCTGGATATTAAGATTGTCAATTTTAGGAACCTCAAATGAGAAAGTCCCAGTTTAATTTATAATGTGAAACTCCAGGAACTGCCTGCCGGTGTGAAGCCACAGATCTGATCTCCTCTCAGAGGAAGAGCTACATCATTAGCTACCGAGGAACAAGAACTGGTTTATAACAGAAATGGACAAAGGGGAAAGAAAGATGTAATAAGAAGGATAAACAGAGAAGTGAGAGTTGGGAAAGAAAAAGTCAATGTGGGGAAACGAGGCGCATGTTACTCATGACGAGCGGCTGTCTGAAACTTTCACTTTTATCTCTCAAACATAAAGTATGCAGCTTCCAGGTTGGTACAGATATGAAGGGCAAATTTATGTTGTGAGCACATCTGCCACAAAACTGTGAAAGCTGCCTTCCACTCACTCAAGCGTTTCACTTTCTTTGTGGTATTCCTCCAAATCTGCGTCACGGCAGCTGCAGGTTGACTTTTCACCTTTTTGTGAGCCAGCATTGTTTTAAAAGTCAGACATTTAAAAAAGTGAGGAACCCCTGAGTGAGAGGCTAAGTTGTTCCCAACCGTACAGGTTTTACAGGAAGTTCAGATAAGAGCAGTGAAGGCTTTAATCAGAGCTCACTGATGACCCCTTCTTTGTTCACATTCACAAAGAAAATGTGAGAAGGAAGCAAAGCCTCAGATCATCAACGATATTAGAAAAGCTTTTCATCCAGAAATCACAGTTTTTGTTTAGCAGACATCAAAGGCTGAGGAGGGTCATATGGCTGGATGTCCGCAGGAAAAAGAAAGAAGCTATTTGGCATTATTCTGAAGCAGGTGGACACATCACCGTGGTCAGCGTTAGGTGACAATGTGTGAAGTCTAATTTCAGAGGATTGAAAGCTTCTCTGTTTCACTTCAGACTTCCCGGAGCAAAGGTGCTGTGACTGACAGTGTGAGTATTTAAGCTGAAAAATTCATGACAAATTGAAAAATTAATCACATCAGAGAGGAATGAAGAATGGGGTCAGAGGGTAGATGTCCCGTGTGATGTGGTTTAACCTCAGCTCAGACCTGCAGGGGTTTCAAAAGTAAACTGTAATTAGCTCAGCCGGGCTTCACTCTGATCCACCCAGCTTACTCTAAATCCAGACTGAGAATTCAGGAATAGGAGACCTGTCGGGCTGGAGGAAGAGGACATGCGGACGGTTAGAGGCGTGCAGTGTGCTGGAGACGCACCTTTGTGGATTCTGCAGAAAATGGTTAAACAGAAGTTAAAACCTACAAAAATCCAACAAAGTGAAGAAAACTGAAAGAACTCAACAGACTGAGATCTCCTGGCAAAAGCATTCAGGAGATCTCGGACGAGGACGACCGGGTGCAAACAAGAAGCCATTCATGTGCACTGCACCTTTCTGTCTACGCTCTGGGAACATGAGACGCAGATACAGAGCAGGCTTTAAACCGAAGACCGGTGACGTCCACTCTCAGAGGTCTTTCTCCTAAACTTAGAGCGGAGAGGTACCGAGCGAACGGGGACCGAGCGCTCGCTGAGTCATTAGACTGCGGGTGTCCTCTGTAACCCCACCCAAAGAAAGCCTCCTCCATACTTCCATCACAAACCAGTTCCATGTGTAGTGACATCATCAGGTCACACGTGTCTGACATAAACCTGCCTGCTGTGTCCGGTCTCTCCAGGGTCACCGTGGCAGATCGGTCGAGTTGTTGTGTTCAGCCAAAAACTCAAACCTGTCATTTATTATGAAAGGAGAAGCAGAAAGCGATCACCAGTGAAGACCCCAAACCTCGCCTCAACCCCTAAACCTGACCCCGACCCTCTGTTCTGCAGAGAAGCAAAAATGTCCGTAGCTGTGGATGTTTGTCAGAATTGTTATTTCTTTGGTTGAAATGACAATGAGTTCACCCGAAACCTGGGCTCGTTTGATTAGGTAGAGGATCATTAGGGGGTCCACTGTCCCTCTCGGTGGGTTACTCCCACAGAGCTTAAATCTGGGACTCTCCACCATTTGACCCTAGAACTGAAGAAGCTTCTCGGATGAGAGGTGAAACATCTTCAAGCAACTTGAAGAAGTCCAGACGCTTTTCTTTCCAAGCTCCTTAGACTACGATGACCTGGATGACTGAGAACCTTCACAGACAATCCTGGGTGAACATTAAAGAAAAGCTGCTAATCACGTCTATTGATTCACTGATTGATTAACTGCAGGTGTGCGCAGTCTGCTGGTCTGGAGCGTTCAGGTGTGTCAGCACGTGGTCCGACGAGGGGACATCCCAGCAAGTTCACTCCACGGTCACACTGTGCAAAAAACACCAGCACTCTGCAGGCCTCAGTTAGCAGGTTAAAGGTTAAAGTTCAAATAGTCTACATCGATCTTTGTGGCTTTTCTAACCTCCTCTTTTCCTGTTTGGAACAGTCAAAGTAAAACACGTTTACAGTAATTAGAAAATGAGCAGGACAATTTTCATCTTTTAATTTGCTGAACTGTAACATTTCATGAGTGGCTAAAACAAACATTAACACAATGTTAGGAACAAAGACATCAGGTCCTTTTTCAGCGCTTGTGTTAGAATTTATTTTTTATCTTTAGTTTGCAGGTTTGTGCTTTGCGTGGAGCACGATCTACACGCATGTGCAGTCAGAGCGAGGCTGCCCTGGAAAACTGCTAAACCGCATAGCAACAGGGACATGGGAGTTTTCTTTGACAGAAAGAAGACGTCTGATTGGTGCAGAGATGAAACAAGAGCCGGGCACCAGACCGAACACCAACCGGCCAAGTTGAAACTGTGGCTCCGCCCCAGCTTTTTAACCAATCACATTTATGTGTTGTTTGCATCATGTTATAAAAACGTTGTTCGCGAGGGCGTGGCATCCTTCAGTCTGTCTAGCTGCCGCACAGAGAGACGTCCATGACATCGTTTAATAAAGTTTGGAAAGTTTGCTCATGTTCTCCCAGAAACTCGCATAACAAATAAGAATGCTGTCACTGTTACTCACGGTGTTTAACTCGGAGGCGGTAACAGGCAGCAGCAGCACAGTGACTGTTACTTGCAGTCTGAGCACTCAGGTGTGATGTATTTATGAAACTTGTGTGACCATCCTCAGTGGGACAATCGAGATCACGCGCCAGATCCAGATGTGACTCACCTCCTTCTCCCCACAGATGTGACTGATGGTGGACCCAGAGGCGGGGCTGGAGGCAGGGCCGATCACAGAGACCACACCCTTCGGCAGGATCTGACACACTGGCAGAGAAACGACACAGAGCGACAAAACTCAGCATGTGATTACTGGAGGTGTTTGTTTCTACACCACTTTATTTTGTAAGTGTTGTTCCTGTCTGTGTGCAGGACAGCAGGTTTTGAGATGCTCGGCAGCGAGTATGTGTTTGGGAATTTCACTCGTCCTGCACACAGACATCAGTCCACAGGCTGTTAGAGAAGGTTTCATTTTTTACACTTATCCAACACTTTATTCAGACCCTGGCAATAAAAACCATTCAGTCCATGAAAAAAGTTAACCCACGTTTAAGCAGCCATGCAGTCAGCTAACGGAGACCACTGTCAGTCTGCAGAGCCCGTAAAACTGCAGGTGAGACAGTTAAACATCCTCTCCCCTCTAAATCCCCCCGTACTCCCTTTTTCCTGTTTGTGCCTGATTTTCAAAAGGTGAGGAGGAAGGCAGGTCCCCTGATCTCCAGTGCCAGTTATTATCCCCAAACCAGAGCCGTCACAACTGCATAAATCCGTCCTGCAGTCATTGTTTCGGCCCAAATCCAAAGAAAGCCTCCAGTTTGGCAGGTCAGAGCACCATCCACAGAGCGCCACAGGGACACAGTGTGGCTGGCAGCGTGGCCCCACCCTGACCGCTAAATCTGGCCAATAAAAACTGTGCTTTCATTTTTTCCTTTTTTCATCATAAATACAATTTTAATAAACAATAAAATCACGAACAGCTCTAAAGGTGTTCTTTTGTGATATAAGAAACACACCGTGTGTGTGTCTGTGTGTGTCTGTGTGTGTGTGTGATTTAATCTTATCAGCCAATCACAGAAGAGTAGACGCCATCAGTGAGACAACAGCACACGCTGAAGGTCTGGATTCCCTCTAAACCCCAAAAGGCTCGTCTAGAAAGGTAAGCCAAACCTCCAGAGTCACAGGGCTCTGGATTGGGGAAAGCACGGATAGTGTGGGAGGGGATACAAATGGAGGTGCACCAATTAATGTAACCAGTGATAATCATGAATATTCACACCTGTTACCTAGAGTCAAATCTGCTAGTTCTTACTAGGACCAGGTTAGGTTTCAGTCTCATGGTCTATGTTCCTGTAACAGCGGTCCAAACTTTATTTCCTCCGCTTGGGAATTTGTAAGAACTGGCCAATGACATCAGACTAAAGCAGCAGATTGGCCGTTCACTCAGAGTGTCCTGGACAGGTGAGCCGCTGTAACATTTAACTTGATGACCTGTCTGCATTCTGGTGTGCTGAACGTGTGCATATTTAACTTGTGGCTTTACTGAGCATGTGCGTGCTGCTTTGTTCGCACGTCTTTTTAAATAAAGGTTGGTGTTTTGTTATGCTGGTCTTTATTACTGACATGCAGCTTCAGTGGGAATGATAAGGAGAGGACGGAGCCTTACTGGTGTCGGTTGTGTCATACTGGGAGTCCTTCTGCAGCTCGTAGACATCCACCTCCACCCTCGCCTGGGAGGAGCCCTCCATCAGACTGTTGATATTCTCCCTCGCCAGAGCCAGCGCCAGACGTTCACCACGACCACACACAGACTGGTCATCCAAAATGGCCGCTAGAGGGAGATGAAGGGAGACAGAGGCTTGTAAACAGAGCTTTCATTTTATTCATGCTGATCAAATGATACGCTCCAGAGACAGCAGGTCTGGTGGACCGTGGAGCGAGCAGAACAGCTGTGTGCAGCTGGGCCAGGAGACAGTTTTATTTACACTTCATATCTGAGATCTGATTGGCCCCTCAGATCCACTGCAGGTTTCACCTTTGTTCAGAATTCAGAATCTGTAGAAATTAATTGTAATTTGAAATTAATGGTTGATTAACTTGTTCTTGTTCTTTCAGCTGCTCCTTTTATGGGTCACCAAAGCGGATCACCTGCCTCCACCTCCTCCTATCCCAGCATCCTCCATCCTGTCACCCCAACCCTCTGCATGTCCTCCTTCACTACATCCATGAACCTCCTCTGAGGTCTTCCTTGTTTCCTCCTGTCTGGCAGCTCCATCTTCATCCCTTACCCTCTACATCCTCTGCACATGCTCAGACCATCTCAGCCTCTCTGACTCTGAGCTGTCCCCCTGATTGACAGAGGATACATCAAACACCTTCTTGGTGGTCTCCCTGAGCTGTATTTCCAGTCGTGGGTATATCTTCCTACCACCCACAGCCCGACTCAACCCCCTCTGAACTCTGAGCAACATTCTTCATCTTCCAACATTTCCTCCTCGCCTCTGCCTTCACTCACTTCCTCTTGTTGATGTCTAAAGTCATCCTGCAGACTACCATGACACCACCATACAGCCTCCTATTTTTCAGATTCCACCTTGTGCATAATATTTAGCCCACCTGTGCGCACCTTCCTCATACATCACCTCCACCATGCTCCTCCCTCTTCTTAAAGTGCGCGTTCATCACAAATGTTTCCATCCTTTTTACAAAATCCACTACCACCTGTCATTCTGCATTTCTCTCCATAACACCCAACCCAAGCCAAGCCAAGCCCTCCTTATCACCTCCGTTCCCTTCACCTACATGTCCAGTGAATTTGGTCATTAGTCTCCCCCCTCTGAGGACCACTTCATCCATCTTCCTCCAGAATTCATCGCTCTCTCTAACTAACATTCACCCTGAGGTCTGTGTGAGCTGGAATGATTTTTTTCTTTTCTGATAGCCAAGACGTGGGAGGACAACTAAAGCACCAAATATGACAGCACAGAGTCAGGTGTATACTCGGCTGTTTAGGGGCTAGCCTGTCTGTCAATGAAGAAAGTACCACCAGTGTTTCAAGTAACACTATTTTTTATGTTAAAGCCACCGCCTCTCTTGAATGTTAACCAAGAGCATCTAAAGGACGAAACATTTGAATGATGCTGGAAATGATTGGAGAGGAGATTATGCAGCGGGGTAGGATATTTTGGCAAAAAGATGAACACGACAGATTCAGCATCAGCACACTGGCAACCTGTCAAGATATTAATGAGCAATGTTTTCTCCTAATGCTAATAGAAATGAATAATCCAATTAGATTTCCTTTGAAACATATCTGCTGTTGCAATTTTCAGATTTGGTCGTCTGCATGCCTGAATGTTTGCCAAGTTAACGAGTTCTCTGTAAAGAAAGAGACGAAATAAATGATCACTTGATTTAGATCACACAATCTGTTTTCCTCATCAATGCTTTTTAACCTGACAGTGAGGTTATCAGGTCGTTCCCCTGTAGATAAACAAACATGTCCTCTATCTTTGCTTACACACAACTTAATCAACTTTGCAGCGCTTCATTCTTGGACATGCACGCTGTACTTCAGTCCACGTCAGAGCTCAGAGGCTTGTTAAGAGCTGGTTAACTTTGCAGTGGTCTTTAAGTGCTGATGTCAGCTTCAGTCATGCTAACCAAGCAGCAACTGGGCAAGTGCCCAAAACTGCAGTTCACGTCCACGTCCAGCAGAGGCAAGCAGTGAGTCAGTCCCCACAGAGCCCCATGTTAATAGGGCTTTGGAGTTGACGTCATGCCGCAATGCATTGTGGGAGCGCGGCACCATTTTAGCAGGCCACGAATCAAAACAAACACTGTGTTGGAAGGAAGATTGTTGCGAACCGTACTTAAAAGCAGCTCAAAAGAAAAAGGACGGTACAGAGACAGATTGAGTCCGGATGCAAAGAGACGGTACTTGCAAAAAATAGAATGCATTGGAAATGTGGACCCGTATGAAATACGGCAGTGGAGTAGAAACCCTGAAGACCAACCGCTATTAACTTAGCCTGATATATTTTCGTACCTTGTCTGTGAAGTCAGCGCATACACGGCGAACCAGTTTCGCAATTATAAATCTTTGGAGGCGCACATCCAATTCACCAAGGATTGGGTACAAGATTTGGCTATTTTTACAGCAGCGATAAACATGTTTACAACAATGCTTCTGCTCTTTACTGCTAATTTCAACCCTCATAGATACCAGACATTAGCTTTTTTTATTCTGTTTACATTTTAAATTATGAGGGAATCTGCAGATGGCGGTTTCAGTTATTATCATGACACAGCAGTCACTGCGTAGTGACGTCCAGCAGGTAATAACTCCAGTTTGTCCATGTTCTGGGCCAGGAGTCCTGCATTGGTGAGGGAGGCCTGAGTGAGTGTAATCTAATCCAATCCCCACTGCAGCCTCTCTGCCTCCTCTGTCCACAGCATCATTCAATTCAATTTTATTTATACAGCACCAAATCACAACAACAGTATTCTAAGGTAGACCCTACAATAATAGATACAGAGGAAAAACCCAACAATCATATGACCCCCTATGAGCAAGTGCTTTCGCAACAGTGGGAAGGAAAAACTCCCTTTAAACTGGAAGAAACCTCCAGCAGAACCAGGCTCAGGGAGGGGCGGGGCCATCTGCTGCGACCGGTTGGGGTGAGAGAAGGAAGACAGGATAAAGACATGCTGTGGAAGAGAGACAGAGATTAATAACAGGTATGATTCAATGCAGAGAGGTCTATTAACACATAGTGAGTGAAGAAGAAACACCCAGTGCATCATGGG
>VUQG01031206.1:0-10038 GCA_015106755.1 Etia nguti | reverse complement strand
GAACATGGTTGTGATGATGAATTGGTGCTTGTGGGGGGTTTGGCAGACAGTACCAGGAGAGGATGCTTTAAGTGCATGTGATTATGCATAGCAGATGTTGACAGATGTTTGATATCTCTGCCTCTGCTGATTTGACTTTTGCACACATTACATATCACTTTGGTTTCATCTGCAGCACTGACTGTAAAATGCTTCCACACAGAACTTGAGCAAGTTTTTTGGCTGGTGGAGGACCAAGAGATGGCTCAGCAGCAGCAACACTCTTTTCTATTTGGTTGCCCAAATCCATGTGGGGAGTTTCATCTAAGTTAATGAATGACGGGAAGCTATGCTAAGGTTAACTAGCCTATAGTCTACATCTTGCTGTCTGCAAAAGACAGTAACCTAAACATACCATATAACTCCCACAAGTGCATACAATTCGACACAACTACACAAGCATCGTTTTAACCTTTTAAACCGAACGTTAACGTTACTCTGTCAACAGCCTATTGTCTAAATTACTGAGCTAACAGAGCTACGTAAACAGAGCGAACATGAGAGCACCCGACTGCAGACGTCATTAATGCAGCGTAATGGAATAATCTCCCGATCTTGGCGAAAGTTATAAACTGCCTCCGGAACCCAGTTAAGATACAAAAAAATTCTATTCAACAAAAATAGTGATGCAGTTCAGCCTTTTTTCGCTCAGCCGAGCCTTCTCTGTTGCTTTGTGGAGCAGCCCATGAAAGTCACCTCTTTAACACGTCACTCACTCATCCAGTCATGCACTGCAGTCTCATAAGGAAACTCAGCTTTTTGATATAAAGTTTTTCTTGTTCCCGAATACAAATATTTTAAAAGTATTTGTTCGAAATAAGTATTCGTAAAAAACAAGTTATTTGTCCCTTTCCGAATACCGTATTCGGGTTCGGCTCCACCCCTAGTACCTGTTTGTGCTGAACTGTCAGAGTATTGCTGTGCCATGTGTACACTGCTCTGGCTGCTCACCAGCCTCAAGTGGACATTAGAGGAACTGCAGCTTTTGGCACATTTTGCATTAGCTTTGGGTTTTTTTAGCCTCAGAGGCTAGCTGCTTTAAACTTAACGTGATGTACACAAAACCTGCACTCAGATGTCCGCTACAGTCGGAGGTCCAGAGGTCAGTTTAGACTAAAGTGAAATGAGAATTTTCTGACCTTGCTCCAGCTGTGAAGTTCATTAGTGTCATTTTTAACACATTGAAATCTGTTTTTTTTCCCTGAAATCATCAACATCACACGTGTTAGCAAATTAAAAGTAGGTTAGCACTGAGAGAGGATTAATCACTTTTTGTAGCTGCTGTAGATTTTAGCCTGCATAGTAATATAATTTTAATTTATATTGTTAAAAAAGCCTGAAAATCTTTAAAAATCTTTGGTCATTAGAAGAAAGTCTGGTAGATTTAATTGTTCTGTTCTTCTGCAACTGCAGGAAAGCATGGAGTGTGCATTATTAATAACGTGCATTATTTACTGCATAATTCACAGCTTAAACGGGAACATCATGGGGATAAATCTTTCATTAGCACATATAAATGTATACATGTTGCCCAGTTCCCATCAGCCTATATGTTATGGCCTCAGGGCTTTTCTCTGGAAGTTTTGAAATCTCCTCCCCTAAAACACAGATGTTTTGTTTTTTCCTTTTTTCTTTTTGTTTTTTGGCTCTTTTTGATTTCAAGGTTGGTGCGTGTGCATGTTATGAACGCGGTGCGCCTCTGATGCCTTACTGTAGATGAGTTTGTTGGAGGTGCGGTGGCCATCTGGAGGGGGCAGCTGGCGTCAGACCTCCAGCCAGCAGTGATTTATCTCAACCTCATTTTTATTCTCCTGTGAGGGTTGCAGTGACTTTTGACCCCCGTTCTCTCTATTACCTCCACTCCCTGTATCGGTGTGTCTCTCTCCTCCTGCTCTTCACAGCCCAGTTACATTTTTTAATATCCCTGCTTAATATTTTGATCCATCCTCCAGCACTGTGCAGGGGGCTGAGTGCTGAAGCAACAACAAAATCACTGTAATTTTAAGCACGCGCTCATAATTTACACAACAGCACTGCATAAAAATTGGATTTTTGTTAGTAAACAAGCAGAAGGTACGCCATTATATTTATCATACCTTCAATTCTATGACATTACAATCAAAAACCAATGATTAGGAGCTTCTCAGGGAGTAACAGCCTATGTTAGTCAAACCTCAGACGTCAGAGGTGTTCGGTCTCATCGTGCCGAGACTTCTTTAAGGCCTTTGGGAACATTTGTGTGTATGTTTTGCATCTGATTAGGCATTTTTACTCCAAATGATTGTGGGTAAAAAATGTCATGATGATGGCAGATTAATCCAACTAAAATATGTATGGATGAAAAAAGCAAAAGCCTTGAACCAAAACTGTACAAAAGCACTAAAATAATGGGGATTAAATAAAAAAAACATTACCCATGTGAGGGATTGAGTTTAAATCAGGAGAGCACTTTTACCTGGTCACCTCTAAAGTGCTTTGACTCAATTTTTTGTTCAGATGAATTTCTAAATGCTTTTTTCCACTGTGTTTTACAGTATTACTCATGTTAGCCAACCTGTATGATAGATTTTCCTACAATGAGCCACCCAGAGTGAAGGAGGGGTGTGACAGTGGACAAAGCTAGGGATGAGACGGAGGTCGATGATTGTTGTGGCGACCTCTAAAGGAAGCAGCCAAAGAAGAAGTTAGGTCGCAGAGCAATAGAGCTGAGGGCTATTTCCCAAAAATTTCAATACAATTAGAGGGGTTTTTTTAAACAGAGGAATTTCCCTCTGGACAAAACATCAGCCACTCAGAAACTGACTGCTGTGGTTGCCAAGATCTTAAAAGTTGCATTTATCCGGTCTTTAAGTGATGACCTGATGAAACCTGCTTCTGGGTCCAAACTACTCTGCGTTTATTAAGGCTGTTGTGTTTTTAACATGTTTTAATGCTTTGTATTTTGTTCTATTTAATCTGAACATCCCCTAAAAATAGGCAGTGATCACTGTCGGCATCTCTCTCTTTTTATCATCACTATTCATTTTGAAGCTCAGTTTTTAAAACCTTATGATGTAACTACAGCCCAGCCCATGCAGCAGTATATTAATGACTAATCTTATATTGTGGATGGATTATCTCAGTTGTTCTCCTGACTGAAGTTTGGTCCGTTTACAGCATCCTGCCATGCGATTGCATTTGTCCCTAAAGTTAGCGTTCATCCTCCAGCTTCACTGTTTATATTATGCTAACATAGCTGAGTAGCTAGCGATCACGTAGCACATCATGATATACCAGCTAGTCCAACTTCAGTAACCCTACAAACGTCACTGCTGTTTAGTTTTCTGTCTTCATTTATGTTGGAAGTGGTAGCAGAGCTGTACGTTTTAATTTTTCACAAATCTCTCAGTCAGAACATGCTATATCATGTTTAGGTGGAAACTAGCGAGCTAACTTCCTGCTAGCTTCTAACTCTGTTAAACTTAAGAAATTCTGTTTTGGTGGATGCCTGGATGTTAAACTTCATTGTTACACCTGGTAAAGCAGCAACGCTGATCATTTTATTACAGATGAAAGAATTTAGACAGTTTTGTAACTCTCAGTGATGCTGCAGTGTTCGTTTGACTTTGGGACCTGAAGCGGAGTTTTGGATCCGAAAACAGCTAATGATGTCAGACTGGATTATTTGATACAACTAACAATAAGCACCCAGTCAGTTTTCAGTCTCCAAAATCACCCAAAAATGCTTCGTGGAGGTGCTGAGTTGGTTTTAAATGCTAAAAAATAATAATTCATCTCACTACAAAATGAAACAACTAGTTGAACAAGGTGGATGATGGCAAGGCAGAAAAGATGCTGCCAAAGTGTTCGCTTTATGGCTTCATGTACTGCCGTTCTCCTGTCTGAGCACTCCAGTAGCTCAGTGCTAAGATAAATCACCCTCTTCTGGACTTTGTATAGGCTTAAATTAGCTTTTTCTAAAACCTCACAGCGTTTATTGACAATAGCAGTCTGGCCCGACTCGGCGTGCTGCAGGGTTTTTCTGTGAGTAGATACTTGCGGTGATGAATTCGGGTCATTTTCACCCCAGGACGGCAACCGTTACATTTCAGCTCAGTGTTTGCCAAATGTTTTCTCATCAGGTTTTCAGCATTAAGCCGAGATTGATGAGTCTATTTTCTTTTTGCATCGCCTGTCTGGGAAGTGTGGAGACTATCTGTTGAAAGGGAGGGAGGAAGGGGGGGCTTTCTGCCGTTACAGTGCACGCCACTCAGTAGGTGGGGAGGAAATGACTCCAAAGACTCCAGAGCAGATAGACTCAGGCAAGTCATTATGTCATCGATCCCTGGAGCATTTAAACAGCAGGCATAATTCACTGCGATCCAGACTATCCAATTGATCACACAGGTCTGCGGTTACGAAAGGTGACAAATCAAATGGGGATGATGGAGGCGTCTCCTGGTACGCTCACTCAGCTTGTTCTGTTCCTCTTCTCGTCGACTTGTTTCAGAGTCCCACAGCCGGCTCCCCAGGCACTACGGGGACAGTTTGACATTTTTTAACATGAGGTCATTTTAGTGAGTCACTGTGAGCCACTGATAGCTCGGAGCCTTATGTGCAACGATGACTTATGGGAAGCCAAAGAGCAGTGGTAGGACGGAGGAAATAATCTACGGCAAACATAACGTCAACCTCAGTGTTTTCCAGGAACCAGTTTCACAATCCAATCCAACTCGCTTCTAAGCAAATTTTAAACAAAGAGACACACTGACGGTACAGGTGAGGTCAGACGTTTTGAACTGTTTAGTTTCCAGAGTGGAATGATTGTACAACATATGTCTGTAATGACTTTAAATAAATCCAGAACTGGGTGCACAAGTTTGAATTGATTTGGTTTTTTCTCTGATCCACACAGGGTCAGATATAAACATACATTCACTTAAATCTAAGGGGTCATGAAGGTTATACAATGTCTTCTAACTTGATGAGGCCAAGGCATTTAAACTTTCCGTTAGTGATCCTGATGGACTTCTACTGGCAGTTTCTCTTTGCAATATAAAAAGGATTCATTCATTGGACTTACCAATACTTAGAACAATGGGAAAGTCCAAGGATCTGAGTAAAGGTCTAAGAAGGAGAATTATAGATTTACACAAGTTGGGGAGGTCAGGAACAACCTCGGAATCACCAAGGCTCAAGCCTGCCATGGACTGGAAACTGCTGGAACACCAGAATCACTGTCCACAGTGAAGCCAGTTTCACATCTCTATGGAGTGAAAGAAATAAGCCCTCGCTCCAAAATCAACACCTTCAAGCTCGATTAAAATTTGCAGCTGCTCACGTGGACGAGCCAAACACCTTCTGGGGAAAAGTTTGATGAGACGAGACAAAGATTAAACTGTTTGGCCACAAAGACCAGAGGATTTGTTTGGAGGAGTAAAGGTGAAGCTTTCAAACCTGAGAACACTGTACCAGCTGTGAAGCATGGTGGTGGTAGCATCATGCTCTGGGCTGTTTCACTGCCAGTGGTGCTGATAAACTGGATAAAGTGGATGGAGTGATGAAGAACCAGGACTACCTCCAAATTCTTCAACATCACCTCAGATCAACGGCTAGATGGCTGAAAGTTGGACACAGTTGGGTCTTCCAGCAGAACAAAGATCCCAAACACACAACAGAACTCTATAATTTTGGAATGGATAAAGCAGGATAACGTTTAGCTTCTGGAATGTATTTGTGTAATCCACAAGTGTTCAACCCTGTTGAACATTTGTGGATTACAACTAGCACGGAGGTGAGATCTTGCATGGAAAGCCTGTCTGTACGAGCTTCCAGACAGTTATTGTTTATGAACTTCCTGTTGTTCAACATAGTGGCATAATGGTTAGTGCTATACCTTCTTGCAGTAAGAATAAGAAGGTATAGCTCTGATCTGCTGGTCATCTGTGATGTTTGAGGTGATTTTCTTTCACTAACAAAAAAAAATTTAGACATAAAAGGTTTTTATCTAGACTGCTTTCATTGACCTAAAAGATGATTTTTCACCTTTCCCTTTCTAATGAAATCTAAACGTTGTTTAAATGTTAAAGTTTTACTTTGTGTGATCCAGAAAATCGATTATATTTCAAGGACAGATGGAGGGTTTTAAAGACCATGAAGTATGTCCAAAATCTCTCCATTTTTATAAAAGAAAATCTGTGGTGAGCTTGATCATTTTTCATATCACTGACACATGTCGCATGAATAAATATTGTCAGATAGCGGTTCTGGTCTACTAGTCTACTTTTTCTTCACCCCTGTGGGGGTTTATGGGAGAATTATTCACATCCATCAAACAGTTGGTTTTCTGACTCGTCTCGCTCACATCTCGTTTTGTTCTGATCGTTCTCTGGCTCAGCTGGAAATCTCTTCATACATCTCTGTTTACTTGGTTTTTTTTAAGCTCTTAGCTGGTTTCAAAGTTCACACTGACTCCTTGAGCACTCGGAGCAGCCTGAGGCGTCCTTTCCCAGGCGTACCATTCAGGTTTCTGTTTGTATTTGCAGTGAAGCTGCGATGCAGAAGTTTCTGGTTGAGGCATCCGAACGAAGACGCATTCAAAAGGCTATATTTTCTGGCCGTTCAGCATATTTCCTGGACTGTTTTTTTTTTTTTTAATCAATAAATGATAGATTTTGCCTCTGGTTTCCCACAAATAGCAGACATGCTTGCTTCCCTTGCTGCTTTGTCTCTGTAGAGCCCCTCCTGATATTAGCCTCCACCTGATAGGGCCGCTGGGTGTTCAGAGATGCTGCTTCCTGCTGTTTCAGTTTGCTCAAATCCACTACTTTGTGCTAATGTGCGCGCTGTGTTTGAGCTCTGCTGCGTGCATGCAAAGATGTTTCATTCACTTGTGTCTATATTTAACCACACTCTTACCTAATAGATTGGGGATTTAATGGGATATAAATAGATAACTGGTGCATTTGATGAGTTAGATGGTGAGCGTGTAGGAGACTCATTGCAAAACCTAAGCCTCGAGTCCTTTATTGATTCATGTAGGTTTCATTTAAATTGCTTTTTTTTCAGACTGATGAGCTTGGTTATTATAGATTTGTAGCACTGTAGTTAAGAAGAGTTGAGAAATCTAATTTCTTATAAGTAGCTTAAATCCTGCTGCCTTACAGTAAGATGTTTCTTTGCTAATTTGTCAGGATATGTTGAGCTTTTGGTGAATTAGTGGAGAATATATATTTACTGCCTTTTCCTGGAGCGGATAAAAAATAATCTGTGGGGTCAAATCCTGTACTTGCGTTAAAGAGCTTTTAGGACAACCAAATAATAAGGAATTACAATTGTCAAGTCTAGAAGTAAGAGAATGGACTAAGTTTTGAACATCACACAAGGACAGGCTATTCCTCACATCCATTTTCCTCTGCTTGCTGGCACAGCAGTCAAAGCAGAGATACTAGACTTCCCTTTACTGATGGCGCCTGTTATACACACCCGTTAGGTGTTACCAAGCAAGCCAAGAGGAAGAACACTGATCCACGTCTTGACTATGTGACTCAATAATAGTGAGGGCAAACTTTGTCCTCAAAACTGAAAAGGACCTGTCCGTTAATTTTAGGAGGCAACAATCATCCCATCCCACTTTCATTCATGGAGAGCTGATCCAGCCTGTGACCGAGTATAAGTACTGTAGGGTTGGATTCCTGGACTGATTACCTAGAAACTTAAGGAGTTTTTGCCCTTCAGTGTGAACTCCAAACATGTTCTGCTGTACTTTTATTCAATGTCTTCTGAGTTTTTGTATCATCACTGTTTTGGAAATGCAGTAAATTTTCTTGGGAGCTGCATTAATGAGTCTGGATCTATAGGCGAGTGATGAGAGGCATCTATTTGCCCCTTCTTTTAAACCGTTACCATCTGCACAGCGTGATTGTCTCCTTACTCTAAACCTCAAGCCATGGGCAATATATGGGTTGCACAGCTGGTCTGGCCAAAAGATTCCTCAGGTGTGATGAAAATGTTTGCATGAATTGAACACTTTTGTGGTGATGTGTTTGGTCCATGTTGGTGTATGGAAATGTAATGCGATTTCTGCTGGGATCCAAAGTTCCCTAGAGGGACAAATAAATGTCCAGCATGGCCTGAGTTTACCCAGTCATCTAATTTCTTTGGGACATGCCTGAAACACCTCACCTTTGGAGCAAACCAGGTTCTTCAGGCATCATTTTCAGACCAACCTCATCTTTCGATGTGGCGGAGTAACGGCTCTACTCACCACATCACTCACTCCACATCACTGCAGACACTGCACCAATGCATCTGTTAGTCTTGCTAAACTTGTCTCACAGTTGTGGACAAGACCCCAACATATTTGAGGCAGCAACTCATCCTCAGTCCGGAGTGGGTGTTCCACCCTTCTCCAGCAGAAAACCACCGCCATAAATTTGGAGGCGTTAACTCTAACGGTATGGCTTGGAGGTCATCACCTAAGGAAGCCAGCAGGTCCACCACTATCCTGCATTCTGTTCATAAAGTTAAGAATAGAATCTGTGACAAAGAGCAGCCCTGGGGAATCCCACTGCTCACCAGGAAGCAGATGTATAAGCCAAGGCCTCGTTACAGTTGGAGAGGGACTGAATACCCTGTAACAGCTGGCTCGATATCCCCATACTCCCAAACATCCCTCATGGGACACCTCAAGGGAGACAGGATGAATACTTTCTCCAAGTCATCAAAAGTATCCAGCCTCAAGTATCCTCTGGAGAGTAAAAAACTGCACTTTTCTCTGTGCATCAGCATTAAGACTCTCATCCCGGCCCGCGTGCCTTCATATTGAGTGGCATCGGTGGAGGCTGTGCTGGAGACGGAACGGTGCTGAGGAAAGTGCTGCCAGTCAGTCTGCTGTAAATTGAGTCAGATCGGTGCTTTTAAAAACCTTTCATGTCCAAACTCATGTTTTCACAGCATCCACACGGCTGAATGCACCCTTAAAAGCTCTGCTTGAGACCCGAATGCATCCATGAAAGACGCTCTCAAAGGAGAAATTCCACTTAGAGGCATGAGATTTTACTTTGTTTTTTAAAGATCTAAAATGCTTCAATTGTTTGTCAGAAGCCATTTGTGTATGGCAATGACATTTGGTTGTGCAATTATGAACAGCACTAACATAGCGGCGCCGTTTGGCGGGACGGCACCGCTCGGAACAGCCCGCTCTTAATTTCCCTCTAATCTTCCCTCCTCACGTTGACTCCCAGCTCTAATCACTGCTGTAAGAGGAAGCCAGTGTTTAAATGGAGCAGCTTACTGGGGTGATTAGGAAAAGGTAAATTATTCATTACAGGATGTGTAATCGTGGAACAGCCTTTGGTGGAGGATGAGGGAATTCACAGCCCACTCTCCGGGAGTGAGACCACACCCATTTCCTTCAACTCTGACGACAGGAACCCGAGAGATGAAAAGGAGTCGGAGAGAGGTTATGCAGTTGTGGCAGATCCACAGGTGATGAACTACAGACCAGAAAGCAGCTCATTAGCAGGAGATCATCCCGTTTTCTCTGCTAGTGATGCAGCTCGCCTGTTCAGCTTTCCCTCTGATATTTTCAGCTTGAAAGCATTCACTGAGACTGACATGTTTTGGTTTGGTTTTTATATTTGTTGTCACTTTGAATGCAGTCCTGCAAAAAACCAAGTAGACCCTGTGATTAAGCAGCTTGTAGAACCTGCTTAAGCAAGTTGCAGTGATGGTTTCTGTGTGACTTCATCAGTCTCTCACATCACTGTGGAGGAGTTTTGGCCCACTCTTCTGTACAGCGTTGCTTCAGCTCATTGAGTTCTGCAGCAGCTCCATTCTTCTCTTCTTCAGTCGTTCTGTTGCAGATCTGCTGCTGTGCTTGGATCTTTGTCCTGTTGATGTCCGGTTTGGTCCAGGCTTCAGCTGTGGGACACACGGACTCACACTGACTCTACAGAGGAGCTCATGGTCCACTCAGATCATCATCCCTCCTCCACCGTGCTGACAGCTGTATGAGGT
>VUQG01031203.1:0-13980 GCA_015106755.1 Etia nguti | reverse complement strand
ATTTAGTCATTAGCACTCATCAGGCAATGTCTATGGGCAACTGACTGCACTCAGACCAAAGGGGGCTGAATAATTACACACACCCCACTTTTCAGTTATTTATTTGTAAAAAATGTTTGGAATCATGTATGATTTTCGTTCCACTTCTCACGTGTACACCACTTTGTATTGGTCTTTCACGTGGAATTCCAATAAAATTGATTCATGTTTGTGGCTGTAATGTGACAAAATGTGGAAAAGCTCAAGGGGGCCGAATACTTTTGCAAGCCACTGTATGTACCAAAGCTGCTACTGGGTTAGTGTTAGGGCACGTGGTCATTGAGATTAAGATACTACTGTACAACATTAAACATGTTAATTTTTTTCTCCCAGCAAAAAGCGATGACACCAGTCTGTGTTTTTCATGCAGCCATGAGACTTGCTTACACTTGTTGTAATGATGAAACACGGGACATGAAGAAGGACTGGGAGAGACAGATAACTGCATACAGCCAACATCAGCGCTCCATCTGATGGATGTGTTCTGATGTAACACATCAGAGAGCGATGGCACATTGAACTTTCCAGTAAGCTGCTGCCTGTCTATACTGCCAAAACTCAAAGCTGTTATCGATGCCGTTTTGGGATCATGACGTAAAACAAGCTTCAGATTGACCAGAAAGTTAATGCCATCCACCTGATTCTGAGCGCCGCACATCACTTCTAAATGAATATCACTGTGGTACTCCATCACTGCCATCGCATCAGTGCTGGACCGACTCCCAGTTCTAGAGCAGTTCACTTAGTTCATGAAGCAACACAGCTCTCAAAGATTGCTTCCAACTTCAGAGGTCTGACTAGATCCGTTCCCAAAGCAATTTCTGCCACAAAGTCCTCCTACAGGAAATCATTTTCATTCACAAGATCTGGCAGATCTCCTTTGAGAATGAAAGGATGGCGACACAGAAATCTTGCAATCATTATACAGTGTCGCTTTCAAGTCACAGTTTGTCAGATCAAAAAGAGTCCAACATCCAACGTCCATTCAGCTTTATAATCTAAGACAAAATGTCTTTCTGTTCTGTACTTCAAACCTTAGAAGATAAAACACAAAAAAGATTCAGGAATGATTGTTGAACACCTTTGGAAGACTGATCTGTTACTTCTTTTAAACAAACTATCAAATGAGCAATTACCTTTATACAACACAACGCCTGGAGCATCTGCTGAAGCTGTTCTAGAGGAACATGGTGTCCCAGAAAGTTATGTTTATATTAAACTTGTAAAATTGAATGTAGGTTCTCAAATTTTGATTATTGTAGGGTCCACCTGACAAAATATAAAGTGCCTTGAGGTGAACTGAATTGTACAAGTTGTGACGGCAGAGTGCCAGTGTAGGGAGCCAATATTTGAAGGATTTGATTGAAATTCAGTTGAAATAAAAGTACTGCACATGGAAGTGTACAACTAACAGAACAAGTCTCAAAGCACATCATAGTGGTACGGTTAGAATCCAAGAACTACTATAACACAGAATGTGATGCAAAACTAAACCAGAGGCAGAAATATTGTGGCGTGCAGCCACTGGTATACTTTTAGGCTTCATGGTGTTTTTACTGGACCCACCTCTCTCAAACTCGCTGGATTAACCAACCAGCCAAAATGACTCTGGTTACATCATCAGTTTGATTTTTAGTAAAACAAAAACAAAAACAAAACTCCTTCAGAGATTCATCAGACATCAGAGTGCATGTACAGTACAGACAAACTATTACAAATCAAGACAAATAAAATTAACTCAGTGTGTTAAACTGGAGGTGATTGTTCTGCCTCAGCTGGTGAACTGACACAAAGGCAGAGATTGACCCACCATTATTTAAAGTTATCCAATATTAGCTGCTCTGAGTGGCAGCTGGATGCTGTCTGGCTTTGTGTACTTTGTGTAATTAGCTGAGAGGGAATTTGGCTTAACTTGTGGTTAGCTGTAATAACAGCCTGTGGAGAAAGTCTTTCCTTCAGTGAAACTGTAATATTTGATTTGTTCGTTTGTTTTTGTTTCTTCCAATAACATAGAAAACTCAAACTGGGTTTTGGTCCTTCACTTGACTTACATTATAACATGTTCCTTGTGTAGTGCTCAAACGGAGGTTTGACATGTAACAGTGTCTATGTCCATCTTTCATGTGGAGTCCAGGCTGTGGCTGAGTGGCATATTTGTAAAGCCAGCCACATAAAGTTTTGAACCATATACATTTATTATTATTCTTATTGTTTAAATCAGAGCTTTTAAACCAAATAATGGGGCAGCATCAGCTGTGCAGAAGGGCAAAGGATGTGTGTGTGTGTGGGGGGGGGGGTGCATCTGTCTATGTGGTGACGTCACCCCGCCCAGCCTTATCCTTTGCGTAATCCACCGCCTGCCCGCCCGTCCAGGAGGATGAGTCCAAACACTTTGATTTCCTTTAACAAATCCGTGTCGTATGTTCAAACCAATTAACCGAGATCATTCTCACTTCTCTTAGAGTGAGAAGAGGACAGACTGACTGCAGGGAACAGTTTTTACTGTTACTGTTTTCACCCCTGATTTATTCTTTGTCCTGCTCTCTTTGGAGAGGAGAGCAGCATAGGGAGGATGTGAGGGCTTCAGGATGGATTCTGAAGAAGATAATGCGACAAGGAGACGCGCGGCTCCGTGTTTCACTGCAGATATCGACGCTCTGCATATTTAGCCAGTTCCGTCCTGGTATTATAAGCGATGTAGCTTCTAATGTGTTTGTATTGTGTTGTGAATGGAAGCGCAGATGATGCCTATTGATCACTGAGATGTGTGTTGATGTATCTAAGGCTGCTTTCTCTGTGAGCGCATATTTCGAGCTCTTATTGTCTGGCAGAATGCGGTGCTTTAGGCCTTGTTGGAGCATATAGGCTGTCGTTGCATCGTCCGGCCTGCACGCTGTGATAATCTGCTCCATTTAACGTCGGCAGCGTGTAATCCTGATCAAAATGCGCTCTTATGTAACATTCCGAGAGGGACATTTTGTATGCAGCCGCCTGTCACTGTGTGTGTGTGTGTGTGTGTGTGTGTGTGTGCGCTTTATGATGCTCATGTGTTTTTCTTTGAACCTTTACTACAGTGTGTAGCGGTGTGTTTATATGGCATACGTCCGCCATTCAATTTACTACTATGTAATCACATTTTTATAACATCACTGTGAATAGAATATACCATTACTTACGCATATTTAATAAGGAATAATGACAGTTTAGCATAAAAGACAAACAAACAACAGTAGTTATTGTCACGGATTTCTGGTTAACAGCATCTTTATCTTCACTCAAAGTGATCCAGAGCCTCCTCCATCTGTTTACATTCTGATGAGGCTCCATCAGATCTGCTCTCAGTCTCATTTCCAGCCTGGCAGCCGGGCTCTGCTGTGTAATGGCTGCCTGCTTGATGTGTCCTTGACATATCAGGAAAAAGCTCTTTTTTGCTGTTCACTGTGTTTGTTAGGCAGGCCGGTGTTACCAGCTCACAGCTGCTGTGAAGGACACAGGGAGAGGAACAAGGTGAGCAGGTAAATAAGTACTACCGGTAAAAAAGTGAGTCTCACAGGAACCACGGCAGCTGTGTGAGTACTATAGAACTGTAGACATACATGTTTTCTGCGTGTCTGAGAGAGAGATGGACATGAACAGAAAGACAGGTTTAACCTAAAGGTTATCATCAGCACCCGTCTGTGACTCCTGGCTTCCTCCCTCAGTGTTCACAGTGGACCTTGATTTAAAATCAGTCAATTAAGGCACGCGGTGAATGCCAAGAGAGGAGCCTCTGCTGCTCAACCATAGCTGGAACGTAGTAAAAGCTTCTGTACACTTATTTATGTATGCATGTGTGTACAGAGCAGAACACGACTTTGATCAGGAGTAAGCTGACTTTACTGTCTCACTGCAGAAAAACTGTATGTGTAATAACAGTAAATGTAGACTTCTGTGTGATTTTTACAATAAAATATTTGGATTCAAGTACCAAAATGGTCATTCTTTACTCTGCCTAAAATGGACTTCCACACCTTGAAGAACCAAAGCATCCATAAATCTCTGCTTTAGCAGCTGAAAGGGCTTTCAATATTTTTACAGTGTGTTTCAGTGTAATTGAAACCGTACTGTTAAAACCTAAAGTAAGACAGAGTGAGGCTATGCTGGGGGTTTGCAAGACAAAGAACAGAATAATGTTTAATAATGTTCTACTTTATATTATGTATTAGTGGATTATGACTCAGATTTTTAATCTAATCTAATAAATGACTCACCATCATTCTCACCCAGAAGTATATCCAAACACATTTGATCCACTAACTAATGAACGTAATGTCTGAAAATAACACATAAAAAATCAGGTCAGCAGTCAGTAACAGCACCACTTAAACAGTGAGGCTAAAATCAGCCCGCCAAGTAAGAGAGTGTGTACGTTTCCATCAGTAAAAAGGGAAGATAAACAGTTTTGGTACATTTACTGTATAACGAGGAAGCCACAAACCAGCATAGCCTTACTGCCAGTCCCAGCGATATAATAGCAGATGTTATGGTGTTTGAGTATTTGGTGTGTTAGGTCTTAGATGACACTTGGCTACGTTAAAGGTGCAGTCACTGTAATTTCACCTGAAGGAAGCTGGTGGGAGCAGAAGTCTGAAGGGAGCAGGCTTTAGGTTCCAATACGGTCCACTCTTTCTAATATTTAGGGCCTGCAGGAGATCCCAGTATTTACTGCCTGTTTTAGAACGCAGACATTAGCTTGTTTACATCTAAACATCCTCGGTATACAAGCCAGTCTAATCTGACCCTGGCTGCCTGTTAATCCGTAGCAATGACTGAGCTACATTTAGTCTCCCTGCTTCTCTGGATGTGTCCACTGGCTCTGGGTCTGTCAGTTATCTCCAGGATTTTAGAAACACTCGGCCCGTGCTCCAAAATAATCCTGTGTGTTTCATGAGCACCCACTCTGCTCCATCCACGCTGACACAAACGCACTCAGATTATGTAATCTCTCATTGTTTTTACACAGACAAGGCATGCCATTTTAATCCTTCACAATCAGCTAGAATATAAAAATGATGAAGCGGCTGCAGCCAGTGCACAACATTCAATATTTAAAATGCAATTGCAGATCCCAGTTACATAAAAGGTGGGTTCACCCAAAACCTTGGCTGAACCTTGGCTCGTGTGACTAGGCAGAGGATCAATAGGGGGTCCACGACCCTCTTGGGGACACTCCCATAGGGCTTCAAATCTGGGGCTGTCCACCAGTTGCTCTTAGAACTGAAGAAGCTTCTCGGATGAAACGTCGTCAACAAACTGAGAGTGAAGTGAACTCTCTGAAGTCTAGACGCGCTTCTTTCCGAGCGCCTTCGACAAACAGAACATGTTTTGCATGTGTTGTGTTTTCCTGTCTTAATATTGAATCACTTTTTAAGATTTTGTCACAGGTCAGTGATTTAACCAATAATCATAAAGTTAGTGTTTTTGTAGCAGAGTCCATGTATCAAACCGTTTAAACGCTTCAACCCTATAACATGCGAGACGTCGTTCAAACACCAGATGGCGCAGATGTCTTTCAACAACAACTCCACTTGGGTTGTATGATAATGATGGAGAATCACTACCTTTAATCACTACCCAGAGCCTGATTAGCCACACTGCTTTACAAAAAGCGGAGCTCCTCCACACAGTTATAATGAACATTTATTCTAATGAGTCTAAAGACTTCAGGGATCCGCGTGGTTACTGACACGGCTCCACACTGGCGACCACTTCCCGTTGCACTTCTAACCCAACTGACTGTTTTAGGTAATACAGCAGCGCACTGATTCATAGGGTCTGACTGAAGACAAACACTAGAATATGAACTTTGGATATCCTGCCTGAGTGTAGGAAGGCTATGGAATGACAAGCAACATACAGTATTACTAGCTGATGTCGTGTGGTGTCATAATTAAATATATGCAATAATCTTATTTTACAACACTTCAATTTAAAAAAAGAAAAGAAAGAAGAAAAAAAGAAGTACTTGATGGCACCACAGCAGTTCCCCATGTTGTGTTTTCATATTTGTTTTTAATACTTAAAAATACAATTTCAAAATAAATCCGCATCTGAGCGAGTCAGGCACTAACACGGAGAGCGCATGCGCTAACGTTCCGCTTGGTCAAAATAAATTAATAAATAAATAAATAATACGGAAAACAAAAAAACGTCACCCGGTTCCAAAGGTGGCAACGTCATATATGTGGCATTCAAGTGTCATTGGAATATACAGCTCACTGAAATCAATGACTGTAAAAAAAAACCACACAGTTTAACTGGATTTCCGGGCACACAGCATTATGTTATAAATATTTACTTTCTGGAGAAAATTGGAAAGATGAATAAAGTTCAATGGCCCCAGCCTGATTTAATACAAGACAATAAAATATGTATGAAAGCACCGTTTGGGTGGGTTACAGTTATCTTGCAATATTACACAGCACTCACTCACAGTCCTCTAACTTTTATTTCTTAGCTTGTCTTTCTTTATCTCCCTGTCACTGGAACAACTAACCTGCATCATGACCTAAAGCTACACAGTCTCAGCTTACTGCTGGGTGTTTTGCAAAAGTGATCATGGGCCAAAAAAGTGATCTTCTTTTATTCTGCCAAAAAATCATGGCAGGAATGTAAACTATTATAAATAACTTCTTGTCTATCTGTCAAAAATAGGTCGAACATATCTCTCATGAATGATGTCAAGTCATTTTAAGCCAGAAAGAACATTCCCATCACAAAGTAGAAGCTGCAATCAGCTTTTGCAAAGTGACTATCCTTTATTTATCCTGGTAAAAAGTCTCACTTACAGTAAAATAACATGTGCTTGTAACTTTAAAGATACACAGATGAGGGGTTTAGGACATTTTAATCAAAACAAAACTAGTTTTTTGAAGCCATATATTAGATTGGTGAAAAATAGACATGATGATGATGTCACCCATTGGTGAAATCCCATTATGAATCCTCAAGTTGTGAAACTAGTGTGATCATACTGTGAAACACACTGCTTGTATAACCAAGCACACCCTGGTGTAGTCTCCTCTTTTACTATAATGGGCACCTTAGTTTACAAAGTAAACATAATGTTGTTTTCAGTAAGAATAAAACTAGTGATTGCAACCATAAGAAAAGTATTTACTGGTATCACAGAGCAGGGGAGACTACAACTACAACTGGAAGCCTGCCATTAAAAAATGTCAAATTTATGGCTTTTCTACGTTGGCCTCATTTTCCATGTTCCCACATTCTAGCTAAGTGCATCTTTTATATACAGTCAATAGCTGAAGCAAAAAGGTAATTCACCAAAGAGCGTGAATCAGAAGAGGCTATGTTAGAAATAAGCACATTGTTAACTGATTAAAATATGATAAACTTAAATGTGATTACATTTTGATGGCTGAGTCCTCTTTAAGCTCACCATTAAGCTTAGAAACGACCAATTTACTCCCCACATCTGGTGACATCTCATGAAGAAAGCCACACCTCGTTACACCCACCACTACTTTACCTTCGCCGACATTCGGCTCGTTTTATATTTCCCACTGCACGCAAACGCAGCGGGAGACAGGAGGTGGAGAGAGGTAGAGGATGAACGACAGCGAGAGAGCAGGAGAGGAAAAAAACATAGGAAGACCCAGCTAACGCCAACATTGTGGGCCCTTCCTCCAGAAACAGAGAGCTAAAAACAAAATTACGTTTTTTATCTTTAGCTAAGATGCAACTCCGCGAACACTTCGTCGAGTGTGTTTAAGACTGCAGAAATGCTGTGCCGGTAGTTAGCTAGGTTACCCGTAAAGACAATAAGGGCATCTCTCTGTTTGAGCATAATCTTTGGATGAGAGTAACCGTATAAGCAGCGAAAGCCTCCCGCTGCCCGCCTCCTGGTCACAATAACGGCAGGAGAGAAAGACTGACTACACGGCCGACATGAAATTCACAGAGCATCTGTCAGCTCACATCACCCCGGAGTGGAGGAAGCAGTACATCCAGTATGAGGTGAGTTAGCTTCACGTTAAACCTGCACTAGCAGCTAGTTAGCACACTGGCTAACTATACAACCAGCCAACCGGTTACTTCATTTTAGAATTCTTATTTAAACATGGCCGTCGTCTTTTAACAGGAAAAAACAACAGGGGTCCTTCAGCGGATGTGCTTCAATAAGCAAGTCATTAGCGTTAGCCAGGCAAACTAGACTAGCTAGATTTGTGTTGCTGCTCTGCAGGTTTGAGCAGCAGAGTCCCGCGTGTGCGTGCACGCGCGTGTCCTCTCAAATGTGTTTAGGAGACAAAACCGTTTTGGCTGAGTCATCATTTATTGAGCTCGTTAATCTTTGGACCGTTAACACCGGTGTCTGTCGTTAACCGCCTGAGCTGAGTGTGAGCGATCAGGGAAGAGGTGCTGATCGCTCAGGTCGACCTTTGAGCTGTTAATGCCATTGATCTCTTATCTCTATTAGACCCTAATTTGCACGAGGGTCTGACAGCGTAAACAATAACATACATGAACAACACTGCAGCCTTTCACCCTGGAACTGACCGCATGCTGTGCTCGTCAAGGTTGCTGTGACCACTCCGATGGGAATTAGACAAAGCTCTTTAGCACCATCATCCAAATACCAAATGAGGAAATATCAGTGAGACCTGGTGTTTCATTCTTCCAGCAGAGCATTGGGGACTCGAGGGGAAATCAAAGCTGAAGCTGTCTTGGCAGCATGTGGTGGCCACACATGTTACTGAGGCCCTGTATGTTGATTTTTCACATTGAATTGGCTGTATTAGAGATTTCGGCTGATCGTCACCGCCAATGTTTGTTTTCTGCTTTCTTTTTACTTTGTTTTTGTTGTCGTGTATTTTCCCCTTTTGATCCAAGTAAACAAAGAAGTCCTCATCTTTTTAAGATGTAATTGACTTGTTTCAATTTCATCTCATCATGCTGCTGTGCATCTAGATTATTTTGGTGTGAGGTGCCATCTATAGACGTATCTGCTGAGATTTTGGATATAAGTAGCTCTGAAAAACAGAGTAGCAGTGTGCCTTTCTAGAAATGATGGAGTTATGGCATTGCTACTTAAAAATGACATCCATCATTCCAGCTCAACTGAGGGACACACCGCTATTATTTGAGCCTTTCATCACAGGCAGATGCATGCTTTCTTCTGCATAGTGGTTACTGGTTGGCGTCGTTTTGTTAAATTAGCCCGAGCATCCCAAAATGTATGACTTCACAAACGGCACCCCAATCAACCATTTCTCAACAAGTGTGAGCACGCTTATAGAACACAACAGAATCATATACACTTTTATATTTGCAGAGCAATCTTTCTCTTATGGCACTTGTGACCTTTGGTTGAGTGCAGTCCCAAACGTGCGTAAGCCAAACACCATCTTAAAGCACTCGTCTGTGTCTCTGCAGCGTTAATGAGCTACAGTGGATGTTATCTGTTACAAGACGCCCAAACACTTCTAAAAATCATTGAATTGCATTTGTAAAAAAATATCCCAGAACCCTGATTTGAGCTCCAGGGCAAAGTTTTGATCATTTGTTAGCTTCAGATCTGAGCAGAATGAAACTTTTTATCAACTTACAACCAAATCCTTACTTGCACCTTGAAGCCCCAAAATTACTGTAGAGTCTCGAAGTGCCAAGCATAGACCACGATAGTCCTGGACCTCTGCTCTATATACATGGTGTTGTTTAACAGACACTGAAGTGCGTTCACATGCGATCAGTGTGTAGAATAAAGTGGTTGATTCCAGTTGCAATAGGCCAATAAAAACACATGCATCAAATATCATCTGTTGTTACAGCCTCTGTCAATATGTATGTGTAGACATAAGCTGTAAAGTTGCATCAAGAGGTGTTGTACACCACCATGTTGTGGCTGGACTTCAGTGTCATGTTGCTGTCTTCAGGTTTCCCCTCTCGTACCTGTGAGCAGTGGTGTCGGCCTTTTTTGGTGACAGTAGCTGCAGTGGTCATAAGTCATAGTCACACACTGGTAGAGCCCAGCGTGACTGCAGCGCATGCTTTAGTCAGTGTCACTGAATTTGCTAGCATAACAAAACTGGACACATCAGGATGAGTAAGAGCTTGTTTACATACTCGTTTGTTAAGCTGAAGCATTGATTGGGTCAAATCTGCATCTCTCTATATTTCTCCAGTCTGTGTGAACTGAAGCTGAGATTCTGGCTTGAAGTCAGAAGCTATCAGTCATCTTCTCTGCGCTCCCGACACATTGTTTTAATCTGGTGTTCCTTTTGTGTGACATTCACATTAAGCTTTTCCAGAAGTTAGAAATGGTATTAGCAGCCTTGTTCAGTGTTTTATCAGCTTTGCAGCTTTTTAAAATTCACATGAGCTTAGCACAGCTCAGCAGCTCCAGGCACTAAGAAATACCTGTAATCACAAAACAAATAGCCTCAGCTAGAACAGAAAGCTGCTGACATGGAGACTAGGGTTAGGGTTAGTCTGATGGAAATGTCCACCAACGAGGACCGTTGATGGTGGTAAGCTGCATAGACACACAGTCATGTGCACGTAGAACAGTGAATTTCGTCTACATTTACTTTCTGTTTAAATAAAGATAACTTTGCAGCTGTTGTAAATGATATGCACTCGTTAACTTTAGCCCAAACCAAGGTGATGAAAGAGGAGTTGGCCTAAAAGACCCTATCTAGAGGAAGTGAGTTCTTTTGCCTGCTGTTTGCTCTGTTTTTACCTGTAAGTCCATAGACAGACGCACAGACATAGACGGTCTGCTTTTGGCACCGTAGTTGCTGTGTTGTGGTGTTTGGGCCTGCATGTGGATGTTTCAAGGAAGGAAGGACGCAGGTGCTAACACTGCTGATGGTTTTTAAACTGGTCGGTTTGTATAAAATTTCACGATTTACATTTTTGTAATTACAGAAACTTGGTAACTAGGAGCACCCTTAACGGTAGCATGTATGTGTGCTAATAAGAGCGTCCTTCCATAGATAACAGAAAGTTCTCAGACTACAGAGACTAATTTAGCTGCCGTGGATAGTGACGTATCAGTAGGCCAGATGGAGATGATGACATATTAGGCCACAACTTTAATGAGGTAAACAGTGCAGTGTTGTTGACACCAAAAGTACTTGTAGAATTTGTCCGTTTGACTGGTACTGTAAGTACATCTATGTCTTTGGCACACTGAGAGGCTAATCAGATGCCCACACACAGACCAGCAGTTTTCACTCACAGATAGGAGTTTATGACTTTATAAGTGGTATTACAGCAGCACTATTTTATCTTCTGTTCAGACAGTTGCATATGTTTGGTATTAATCAGTCTACAGGTGCATGCATGCATGTATGTAATGGATGGTTACATTGGATTACCTGTTGGCACTGAGTTCAGAGCAGAATTGTTCAAATGACCTTGAATTTCTTGGTCTTATGGGCACAAAATCTGCATGGATGGATTAAATCTGTTGTGGAATTCCTCCATAGATTTCAGTTCTGGCTTCTTTGAGTGTCCCATCTTGGTCATATAACCTTTTTGAAAATGCCAAATCTGATGTGGCTTTGCTACGGCGAGGGAATGATGAGTCTTTCAAACAATGGTCCGTGTATTTTTTGCTCATTTCCTTCTTAAGTTTCAGAGCCTTTCTTCCTGCCCCTGCAGTGTTTGGACACAGACCAGATGGAGCTTGTTGTTCCACCCAGCTGTAAATCTGGCCCCGGGCCTTGTTAGTTTTAGTCCTGTGAAGATGTGGGACCTGGGCCTGTGACGTTTGCAGAGCCGTGGGGATCGGGGCCGTTACATGTGTGCGGTGTTTTCTGTCAGCTGTTTGGGTCAAACACCGAGCAGCAGAGGCCCATAAACTGAGCTGACATGATAGGATGGCTGCTAAAACAAAGACCATTACCTTCTGCAGAGGCGGTTTCAAGCATGCTGCCATTGATTGCAGTTTTCTCAGCGCTGCTGACATTCCAACACTGTGCGACTTGTGTTTTTTACTGAAGTTTTATCATCAAAACATGCGAGATTTAATAATAATAATAATAATAATAATAATAATAATAATACAGGGTCAAACTCTGTTGACACTCTGGCTACATTTAAACCTGTGGAGGGAAGCAGCTTCATGTAAAGTGCCAGATTTGTAGTGTGTCTACCAGACAGGCGCTGTAAGAATAAAAATGCCTGCTGGTCATCCGTATGACTCAACAGGCTCATTGACTAGAAACCCTGCTGGATGACTACATGGCTGGAGCACTCTGGGATATATTTTTCTGTATCAACAGTTGAGATGTTTGTGTGTTGGAGGAGGAAGGTCAGGAAAATGAACTAGACAGAAATGGGAGAAGTGAGTCGGTAAGAAAAGAGAAAGATGGGACTGGTTGGGCTCATTTTCTTACCAGCTGATCTGTTGTAATAATAATAAAATTTGGAGTTGTTTCTTCTCATTGTTTGTTTGTATGGTTCAAAAGCAAAAATGGAAAATATTTCTTTCAATTTTTTTCCAACTTTCATAAACACCAAATAACTTAATGATATGTCAGGATTTGGTGATGTTGCAGCCATCGTGTTTCCATTCACACACAGGACGTCAACTTTGTACTACAGCTGTAGGCGAGGCAGCTGCCTGGATGAAGAATAAGTGGAGTGGTGAATTATCTGGGTGCGATATCACACCGAATTTCTAATGGTGACGTGGCACTGGCCAATGTTTCAGACATCCAAGTTGTCAAACGCACCTCTGCCAGCTAATGTCTCAGATGCTCCCACGTTTGTTTGAATATTTGGACATTCCTGGGAAGGTAAACTTGTCTTTCTGGTTTTTCTCTAAATGAAGAACCAGAAGCTATCCTGCAGAGTAAACTGATATGTAGTGCCCTGCTTGACACTAAGCTAAGGACCATGAATGCAAGAAACATGCATGTCTTTAGGCTTGAAGACTGAAGTTTATTCAAATGAACCCATTCATTAGCTTCCACATAACAGCACTTGTTAAATGGGGATTATTTTTGGCTTCGTCTGGCTGTGATGCAAGCACCTGTTTGCTCGTGGGCTGCACAAGTATCTGGATCTGCTATTGATAAACTGATCAACATTTCTGGATGAGTGCACCCTGCAGCTGTGAAATGCTCATTGGTTGGGACTGCCTCTGACAAACACGCGGCATACAGACCTAAATGCTGGTCAAGAGAGTGTGTGAATATGCTTCTGATCCACAAAGGCCTGCATGGCGGTGCGCATTGTCCTGAAATGGGTGGGGTACTGCTGCAGGCACAAGTACAGGTTGGAACACGTCATCCTGGTAACAGTGTGATCAGAGATGGTGCTCTCATGAACATGCAAGGATGCATGCTAACCCAACATGCTTATAGACTCAGTCAGTGGTGGTATGGTGGCACTGATGACCATGTTGTACATGTACTAGTTTGGCCCTGTAAATGAATCGCCAATCCTGTCATGGACTAAAAACAATGAACTGAAATCTACCATACTTTCCGCACTACAAGGCGCACTTAAAGTCCTTTAATTTTCCCAAAAATCGACAGTGCGCCTTATAATCCGGTGCGCCTTATGTATGAATTCTGGTTGTGCTTACTGACCTCGAACCGATTTTATGTGGTACGCGGCGCTCAAAATTCTGGCAAAATGTTTTAGTATGACTTTGGTAAGCTACGAAGCCGCACCGCTTGATGGATTGTTGGAGCATTACGGCTACCGTAGTCAGGAGCCTCGCGGAGTAATCTGGGTCCCAAACTCCGTCCGCTTCAGGTCCCAAAGTCAAACGAACACTGCAGCATCACTGAGAGTTAAAAACTGTCTAAATTCTTTCATCTTTAATAAAATGATCAGCGTTGCTGCTTTACCAGGTGTAACAATTAAGTTTAACATCCAGGCATCCATGAAAACAGAATTTATTAAATTTAACGGAGTTAGAAGTTA
>VUQG01031202.1:0-23377 GCA_015106755.1 Etia nguti | reverse complement strand
TACTGCTTACTTTTTTTCAAAAGTAATTAGTTACTTAGTTACTTTTCAAAAACATGATACATAACCTGAATAAAGCAACAGACCTTTCAGCCCAATTCTATTTTTTATGCATAATCCATCATATAAAATTGAATCAAAATGGAAAGTCTCTTTTTAAAAAACGTTTTATTTGTTTTAATCTTTTAACTCTATGCACATTGCATTAAGCAAAAATTAAATTATATGCAACAGTCTCTGACTTGAAGAAATGTGTTTAACATTTAAACCCATTTTCTGCATATTCCAGCATAGAAAATAAAGAATTTTTTGTGTTTACACTCACTCTTTCAAATAGATGCAAGTAAAACACAGCAAAAAATAAATAAAATCAAAGATTCAGCGGCACAAAGTCCTGTCGCTCTGGGGCGGGCGGAGGTTTGCCTGGTGCCGCAGTGGTCATGTCAGCAGGGGGATCCGGGGGTTTCATATTCCAGTGGCAGTGTGCTCGGTGCTTGCTCAGATTTTAGGTTTTATTTTTTGCTGTAGAAAGAAGTTTTCTTCCCATGCAGAGTGTACAGCAGACGCTAATGTTTTTGTCACTTTTTACGGAATAAAACTTAAAGTAATGTAAGTACGTCCACGCTTTGGTGGACGCTGCATGGTCATACACTCCCCTGCACTCCATATTATTCATTGTTGATCTACACACATCTGTTGCTGCCACAGACGTCGCACGCGCTTACGTCATTGTCATGAGACATTCTCACAAACAAAATCACGGTTTAGTAACGCAGTCACGCAGCGTGTTTACGGGAAAGTAACAGTAATTGGGGGTTTTTTTGCACTAGTTATCCCTTACATTACTCGTTACTCGAAAAAAGTAATTGGACTACAGTAACGCGTTATGCATTACTGCCCATCTCTGTTTGGCACAACTGCCATACAACAAAACTGGCGGTCTAAAAGCCAGTAAGAAATTGAGAAATTCCATCTTACCTGTTAACATAATTGCCAGTATTAAATATCAGGGCATGCACAGGAGGGTAAGCCATATTTTTAAAAAAACATATTTTGCTTTGCCTATTAAAAAAACTGTAGTATCTTCCCCTCCTGGAAAAAATAATTATCTAATATCAGACTATATTGCGACAAATATGTTAAAACATGGGATACATAAGGAATATCATCTGTTGAAAAGTAAACATGAACCTAAGCTACACAGCCCAGTAACGAAATAATAAGCCTGGAACCTTTCTAACATATAGAACAAGAAGCATCTATGTTTATCTATGATTGTTTATAATAGCTAAAACCTCCCCTACATGTGGTTTCTTTCAGACCTGACAGAACATATACGCAGGCAATTTTCCTTTTTAGTCTTTTCATTTTCTTAATATATAATCAGATGGCAAAACAGTTGATCATTAACACCAAACAATTGACTAAATACAAATATTTATCATGCTGTTTTATGTATGTTTGTTGTCTAAGACAAAGTATTCATTTCTACACAATATTGTGGTCATGTTTGACACACACTTATTTTCACTTCTGCATGACAACACATTGTTGCGACCCCAAAGTGCCATTGCATTTTGGGGTCACTTTGGGCACTTTTAAGTGATTTAAGTGACACATATATTAGGAAAATTTCCAGTTTGTTGTACCTCTGGCTGTTGTTGTGCGTCATCTGAAAATTGCTGTTGTTTCACTTATTATCCAAGTTCATTTTTGTGAACATTTGTTTTGTTTTTCAGTCGAGAAGACATGCAGCTATAATGAACAGACATACAAGGTGTGTTGTGTCTGTGCTCTGTGTTTCTTTTTCCTTTGAGTTCAGTTTGAATTTGACTGAAACAAAATGATAACAAAATATCTTGTGTTGTCTGGTGTTTATGTGTGTAGGCAGGGAACAAATGGACAGATCCTGCCCATCCCTGCAAGTCATTTAGCTGCAGCAAAGAGGGGATTTAGACTGAGACTAAAGTCTGTCCCAAAGAAAGCTGCCCCGAGGTACTGAAAACCTACACAGTGATCCTGAAACTGTAACCTGTGTCCAAGAATATGGATCTTAAAACAATAAACTTATATTTTAGATCTTTTAGATCGTGCTCTTAGAACTGAAGAAGTCCAGACGCTTTTCTTTCCAAGCGCCTTAGACTTATATTTTAGATGTTTAGATGTTCTGTTTAAAATTTTAGTAAAATGTATGTATGTCATACGTAATGAGACTATTTTTAAATATTCAACCATTTTGTCTTAAAATATTGTAAAAACTATGGTAGAAACCATTTTTTCACTACAAAAGTACATTATGCATGGAAGAACAACTTTCCGTAAACTCTTTTTTTCCAGGAGGACAGAATTTGGGATGACCAACACTGCTGTTATACATGTAAGTGAAGAAAAAGGAAAACCATGAGTTATTGATAACTCTGAACTTTGTCTAATAGGCTGCTTATACTTTCTTTTATTTTAAAGAAGTCAACCTTGTAACTAAAGATAGCTAATAATCTGTAGCTCTGCTGCATTCAAAATGTTTAATGTCATTCAGTTTTGAAAGGATTTGCTCACTGTGCTTCATCCTCTGTTATACTTCTGCCACTTTCAGGTAAAAAGGGCTGTGCTCCCAGGGTGTCCAGCTTCAACATCACCATAGAAAACTGTTCCACTGTCATAGAGATACCCGTGTGCCAGGGACAATGTTCGTCTCAATTGAGGTATGAGGAAATCTTCACCGGTTAAGTCAATAGACAGGTTCATAGGCATGCCATCATATAAAATGGAAAATGAAAACTAGGGCATAAGTGGAAGTGAAGCTTGGATTTTAGAGACTTAGATGGATTTTAATGTACTTTCCTTATTCTGTATGTTTAAAAATAAATTTAAAGAATACCATTACCTCCCTCTGTCCTTTTTAATCCTTCCCTCTTACCACTTTCTCTTCTTTCTCTCATCCTCCAACTGCCACAGGGTGCTGGTGTTAAATGGTGACTTGACCCTGCAGCAGGAGTGCAAATGCTGCATGCAGCAGGGCTCAGAGAGGAGATCAATGACCCTGCACTGCTCTGACCTGACTACCAGACAATACGCTTACAAGCACATCACCAGCTGTGTGTGTGAATCTTGCAGCATGATCTGAAATGTAGAGCGAGCACAGCCAAGATGAAGCGATTTGGAATCATTAGATTAAATAGATTTCAAATCTAATTCAGCAGTACTGGATCTTTTTCTTCTTTACTTAAAGAAGGTACTGAATCTGTTTTCTGTAAGATAAACACATCTAACAATCACCAAAAGACTCTGTAAATATCTTCTCTGTTTTTGTTCACTGTCACATTGATTTGAACTTAATCGCTTCTGCATTTATTCAACACTTCCTAGAAATTACAAAAATAGTTGCTCAGCAGTGGTATCTAGCCTTGCAGGTAAATTTTAATTAGTGCTGTGCAATACTGCAGATTTTGGTACTGATCTGATATCAGGTAAATACAAGCAAGTATTGCTGATACCAATCTGATATATATATATAAACAATAAATTATATGGAACATACAAAGATGAAAAATGGAGCAGCAGAAAGATAATGAATTATGTATATGTACCATATAACTATAGGTAGTACTAGGATTTTATTACAATACAAAACGTAATATATATTTTCATATAATAGTACATAATACAAGAAAATACGATGTGCACATACTGGGGAGGGTAGACAGTCTTTCGTTTTGCAAGATTCCTGGGCTTCAGTTTCATCCCAGAGTCATGTTGGCAATGTCCTGCTTCTGCTGGCACTATTTACTACTTTTTGTTTCCTTTACTCCTATCTGGTGTAAGGAGGTTCTGCTGGGCAAAGAAATCATGGAAACAAGAGACTGTCAGGCAGGCAGGCAGGGTTTTCTAGAGTGGTGGTAACAGGGAAAGGCAGGTTAAGGCCAGCAGATGGAGCCACTGGAAAATGTAACCACTCTTAAAGCTCAGCCATCGCTCCAGTGATAACAGGCAGAATATTGACCTTCCTTATTTGAAGGAACTGCAGAGGAAGCAGAGACTACATGAATGGGTGTATAATTGAGTCTTTGTGTTCTCCAAAGAGAGCACACAGTGAAGTCATATGTTAAATTAAACATTTTGTTGCAGAAACTTACATATATGTGACCATTTCACACACTAATGTTCAATTGTGATGATCATAGCAACACTCTTTGGCCTGGTTTTATCCTTAAACATGAAAAACAAAGACAGCTAAACAGAACTAGTACATCTAGAATTAAAGAAGGTGTTTATTAGATGCTTCGTAGTCTGATTATCGATGTTTCATTAATTATATACCTATTAAGCTTCCTCTGGATGTCATGATACTCTAAGTCTTACCTTTGCATTTATAATCAGTCTACCTCTGGGTTTTATCCTAATATTTTAAAAAAACTGAGACATGCATTCTTGCTTTGGAGCTGAATTTGTTGGTCTCTACAGAGACAGAGTAACATGTGATACTGATGTTTTTAAGTGTTATTATAAATCACAGCTGTCACCTTTAACAGTTCAGAAAGTAATAGAACCTGAACATTAGCAGCAACGCTAAAACATGCCAAGGGTTCATTTGGTGAAAGCAGTCATAGGCAGTGCTGTGGGTACAGATAAGGTGCTGTCCCCAGCACCTGCTGCACAAACTAGAGATCTAGTTAAAGTACTAGGAGATGATGGAGTGCGCTGTTGCGGAGGCCAGGGTGGAAACAGCTGGATCCTCCGTATCATGTGGCATCTCATCTGCTGTGGTGATTTTCTCTGTCTCGAGTGTTGTGAAGGTAACCTTCACTACTCCATCACAGCACTGCTTTGGCTCTAGAGTTATTCACTACCTATAAAGCCTACTAAAAACTAGACTGGATTGTGCATCCAGTATGGTGAAGAGAGCTACTCCAACCCAATTGTCCTCTCCATTTCCTGATTCCCTGTTCCAACAATCAGAAGTACCTGGATAAATGTCTCATTTTCCAGGGATCCTGAAAACTAATAAATATTTTGATTTTGATTTTTTGCATGCAAAAAAGTTAAACGTTTAATCACTATTTTCCCCATTCCTACTTACCTAAATTCGAGTAATTTACAGTTCCTAGTTAAAAGGCACAGCAGTTGCTAAATTTTGGACCAATTGCAAATGTGAATATGTCTCTGGACTTTGAAACATATCCATCTTGAGCTAAATGACATAACATCCCTCAGGACAATGTGGAATGTAGCTATGTTGTTGTGTGAATCAGTCTCCTTTCCCCTCCAATATCAGAGCAACATAATGCAGCACATTCTCATTCAACCACTGAGAGGTTTGGTGCCTGAAGCTCCTAAACTGCAACTGATGTAAGTCCAGTCTGCTTATTATCAGGGTCCCCACCATGACTCAGAAGAGCCAGGTTTGCTGTTTGTTTATTTTCTTTCTTCTTTCTTTCTAGGTACACTGGCACACAGTTTTTGAAGGAACTTGGCTGGTAGGTTGTTCCAAACATCTTGGAGAACTAACCACAGATCTTCTGTGGATGTAGGCTTCCTCACATCCTTCTGTCTCTTCATGCAATCCCAGACACACTCGATGATGTTGAGATCAGGGCTCTGTGGGGGCCATACCATCACTTCCAGTACTTCTTGTTCTTCTTCACGCTGAAGATAGTTCTTAACGACCTTGGCTGTGTGTTTGGAGACGTATCCTGCTGCAGAATACATTTGGGGCCAATAAACAATCATTTATATTTCCGAAAGCATTCTTTGCATTTTTTCACACCTGGCTAAAACTTTTGCACAGTACTGTATGGGCACTTAAGTACATAAAGACTAGAGAAAAACTTGGAAATAGGGACAGGGCTGAAAATCAATATTGGTCGCCCATGATCTTTGAGCAGCACTGCAAAAACGGGCATGATTCTGCCATGGAACTCACTGTATGTGCTCAAGAACTGTGTTCACTGTGCTATCCACTAATCCAGGTTAAAGCTCTGTCATTCAAAGAAGAAGCCATATGTGAAAATGAGCCCTTCTCTGTGGCAGGGCTCATTTAAAATGGACTGAGACAACATGGAAACTGTTCTGTGAACTCCCAAAAAGTTGATTCTGTTTGCCTGGACGTAGGGTTTTCGGTGGGAGAAACGTTTCGTCACCTGAACTCAAGAACTCAAAAGTCAAGAGTCAAGAAGTGATGAGTCTTGGATGACTTGGATGAGTGGCAAAAGGTTTCTCTCACTGAAAACGCTGAGTCCAGAAAAACAGAATAAACTTTTGGGGATTTCCTTACCTGGATGACTGAGCATGCATCGAGTCTGTTCTGTGAACTGTTTTGTTTTTGTCAGAAGAACTGAAATTTGAAAAAGGAAAAGGACCATCCAGCTTGTCATCCGAGCTCGTTTTCAAAAGCCTGGATCTCTGATGGGATGGGAATGCATCATATTATGGAATTGGGAGATGTGGAAAGGCACCATCAGTGCTGAAATGTTTAGGCAGATTTTAAAATGACATATCCCATCCGGATGATGGCTTTTTGGGGGGAAGGCCTTGCATACTTCAGCAAGACAAAGCTAAACCACATACTGCATCTATTACAACAGCATGGCTCTGTGGTACAAGACTCCAGGTGCTTAAATGGCCTGTCTGCAGTTCAGACCTTCCACCAACTGGAAATGTGCCAAAGCACGTTACAAAAATAAACATATGACAAAGAAGGCCAAGGGGTTTACGAGTCCAATATCAGATAAAAATGAGACAACAGTCGTCAGTTGCGGGGATGCTGCACAGTGGTAAACATGCCCATATCCTAACTTTTCTCAGATGTGTTTTCAAATTCCAAATTAGCTAATAATAATAATAGAAAAACACTCCCACAAAGCGATATGGGGTAATAATATGTGAGAACGGATCTTAGACCTAATTCTTTTTAATGTGCAGTGCTAATGCAGTGAAACAGTCACCCCTTCCCGCTACTCAAGTATTACAAACATCACTTTATATCCATCCAGTCTGCAGATGCACTACACATTATTTTGCTGCACATTTACAATAACCATCCAAATGATGTTTGCAGATAGTTTAACAAAACAACTGTTAACACTAAAAAAAAAAACCCCTCATTTCACAGCTTTATTGACAAGTTCCCATTCTGTCTCACAAAGGTGACAAGTCATTGTGATTTGATGTGATTTGCAGTACTCAGTCAGAAGGACATGCAGAGAGAAAACCATTGTTAAAGGCTATCAATAGGACAGGAAGACTTTGATCACATCTTGGAGACACCCAACCCTACAAAAAGGCCGAGTTTCTCCGGAGGAGGAAAGTATTTCACTTTGAAAGCAGCAGACCAACAGAAACAGCAGGTTTGTATTACAATAAGTTTTGGCCCGTTTCATGCTGCTGTTTGTTGTCTGTTCAAAAGGATGGCTACTCAGGAGGCTTATGAAGTTCTCAGAGGAGGATGTGCGGGGCTGTGAATGTCTGTATGTGTGTGTGTGTGTGTGTGTTTGTGTGTTCAGTGAACCCCTGAACCTTTCAATGCTGTTCATACAAGCACTCGACTAAAGCCACCACCGCTGTCACATTTGTATTTGTGTGAACGCGTGGCTGTGTGTGAGAGTTGAAGGGGTTGGATGACTTTTTATTGACATGAAAACAAGCTCACATGAGTGGATGAGTTACTGATTACAGGTGATGCTCGCTGGTAATTTGTTAAAGATAAGACTCCTGTTTTCAGCACAAAGTCCTGCGCTAAGGGACAACCAGCCTTCCAACACCATCCCTCAGAGGTCCACTGCTGGTTGTCAGGTAAGTGCAAGTTTTTCTTTGAGACAAAATAGTTGCGTTGACCTTTTTGGGACAAACTCTGGAAACAAATGAATGCACTGACTATGTAGCTTCGCAGCTAGACACCTTTTAGGATGTTACCACCTGAGACAGTATCTGCTCGTAATCTTGTTGTGGCTTTGCAGGTCTTGTGTTATTCCATTTTCTTCTTTCCTGGATTTCTCTGGCGCACAGCGGCATCATGAGTGTAGAATCCAAGAAAACACGTGAGGCATGCTGTTCCAAGCTTAAGGTCAGAAACCCTCACTGCTTTCATGACTTTAACTGAAAATGTAAGCGTAAATGTGAGTGAGCGAAAAGCCAAACCTGTGAAAGTGCATGTTACTGTAAAGCTGCTTTTATCATCTTTGTGGCATTCTTTGCAAAGCAGAGTTAGAAAGCAGTCATTAAATCAAGCTTTGGGGTGGGTTTTTTTTTTGGGGGGGGGTGAAAGAAATAAGTGGCTGTGAGAAGTTTTAATTAAATGCCATTTACTGCTGTTTACTGCCCTATTTTATCAACAACGTGACAGTTTAATAGTCCATTAGAGGCTTATATGATTTATGTTACATTGCATAATAACAGATTGCAATTTATAAAACACAGGGCACTATCAGCTCTAAAGGAAGATGATAATGCCTGTTTAAAACAATATTGATTTTGGTTTGTTTCTTTGCTTGTTTGCATTGTGTTGTTTTCAACAAAAAGTCACCAGCACCCCTTGGGAAAGACTGAAATGTCCCTGAACTGTTTGTGGTCATTCACAGATTACTCTGTGACCTTCAACTCCAGTCCCTTTTCAATCATTAACAATCTTATTGTCAAACATAAAGCTGGATGCAAGGCTTGGATTCCTAAAATAAAAATAATAAATCCCCCCCCCCGAAAAACCTCAATAAATGCACGATGCATTTTTAAGGAACAAATTGCAAAAAAAAAAAATGTCTGATGTAGCAAATATGATACAAATATTAGTATTTCCACTTGTCAGAAGGCTCAATAAACACTCCATTTTCAGTTTTCTATCAATTATTTTATTGTTCAAAGCTTTAAAGGGTTAAATTCAGTGAGATAGTTAAGAGAAGAACGTGTTGAGTAATTAGCTTATTGACAAGCTGGATACATTATAATATGCTAAACAGTTGTTTTCTGTAGAACATAGTGCACATCTATAGCAAAATGTTTGTCTGTTTAACAATTTACAATTTCTGGGTTTTCTTTTTTAGGTTTTTTTTTGGTATTGCAGCCAAAAAAGAGTTTTATAATTGTTTCCAACATTACCTAAACTGGTTACAAAGCTTGCATACATGTTCTTATATTTGTAAAGAATATGCTTGTTCATTACAAGAAAAAACATTTCTTAGAAAGAGGACTAACCAATCTAACTGAAAGGGATTGTTAGAGTTAATTTTATCACCAATGGTCTTGGCATTAACACTTAACACTAGCGATTGTTAGAACCAATAAACAGAGTTTGTCTAGTACTTAATGTTTTGCCCTGATGGGATCAACAGTGAGATCATCTATTATTCATAGTGGTGTGTGCTACACGTGGACAAGAAGAGCTCAGGGAAGATAATTGATAAGTGATGAATTAATTTGGTGGGTTTTTAAAATCTGTTGTAACCAATCTTATTCTGGTATCAGTACTCTAATCCCATCAAATGTCACTTAATGTAAATCACTGGTAAAAGCATTTGTGAAGTACTGTGGGTATGTTTAGTGTGTGAGTTGATTCTATTATGGGAGACACTGTCATTCACCTCCTGACAGGTCAATTAAGAAGAAGGGATTACAATTCAATCATCTAGGTCACAACAATCATATTGACCATTTAAAGAAGTTCAGAGAAACCATTTGGCAGCTCTTTCCAGTAATCCAGTCCAATCAAATCTAGAAAAGCTCAATCTAACTGGTTATGTGTGTTTTCCAGCTCTTCCTGGCCTCCCTGGCATTTGTATATTTTGCCAAAGCCTTTGCTGGATCCTACATGAAGAGCTCCATCACACAGATTGAAAGGAGGTTTGATATCCCAAGCTCCCTGATTGGTGTTATAGATGGCAGCTTCGAAATGGGTATGCGCTTTTTTTAAAAAATTGAATCCAGCATGTTAGCATTATGGTTTATATCAACTATAGGAATTTATCTAATTTACTGACTACATAGCACAAATTTTAGTTTATGTTATATTTAAAGCAAGATAACCAGACTGCTGAACTCTCATGCCTGGCAAAGACTGTAGCTATTCATTGATTCATTCCATACTCATTCTTAGTTATTTTTAATTCTTCTCTACAGGCAACCTGCTCATAATCGCCTTTGTGAGCTACTTTGGTGCCAAGCTCCATCGTCCCAGACTGATTGGAATTGGTTGTCTGATCATGGCTGCAGGATCCTTCATTGTAGCCCTGCCTCACTTCTTCCAGGGACTGTCAGTACAAAGCTTCCTTCTTCTTCATAAATATAACAATGAACCAATGAAATAATCAGATTACTAAGAGTGATGTTGAGCTCTCAAAGAATAAACACTGGAAATGCTTGATAAGATTCATAAATGCCCCAAAACTGTAATAGCATAAAATAGCTAAAAGTGCATGTGTGTTCGATACCATCCAAGAAATGAAACATTTTTAGTGAGAACGTGTACTTACATGCTTGACAATTTTCAGATAATACTTTGAATATTTTCCAGGTATAAATATGAGACCAGTGTGTCTCACAAAGCTGTTATCAACAGCACTGAGACCATCCTGCCCTGTCTGTCCAACCACAGCATGACTGATGCAGATGACACACTTGATGCAGAGACCAAAATAGGTATTTAGCAGCCACATTCCCTGCAATAGATTAGAAGTAAGATCACTCAGGTCTGAATTAGACTTTTTTTTTTTTTGGGGGGGGGGGAGAAATTAATCATTTTTCTGTTTTAGATTTTATACAATATTCTGTTCATGATATGTACAATGTAAAGTCCAGTGTCTCCCCTCGACCCCCCAGAGTGTGAAAAGGCTGCTGGTTCACCCATGTGGATCTATGTATTCTTGGGAAACATACTGCGAGGAATTGGAGAGACTCCTGTCATGCCACTGGGAATTTCCTATCTGGATGACTTCTCCAGAGAAGAGAACACCCCTTTTTATTTGGGTTAGTCATCATTTACAGTTTTACTGTCTTTAACTGCTTTCACAGAATACTTTCCACCTGTATTTATTATTTTGTCCATTTTTCATAACTGCTGTATCATGAACTTTGACATATTACCCTCTGTTTTCTGACATTTATTTGATCTTGTACTCAATTAGCCCTTGGTGTTTCTTCACTGCCTAAAATCCTAAACAGTTCAGAAAGCCACTGTACTCCTTCATCATGGCCAAATCTCAAACTGCTCAATACTTGTCTTCTCTTTTCCGCTCCGTTTGCCAGCCTGCATCCATACAGTAGGAATCTTGGGACCTATGTTTGGCTTCATGCTTGGGTCCTTCCTTTCCAAGATTTATGTGGACACTGGATTTGTGGATTTAGGTATGGTATTACAAAAAGTACTTTTTAGTATTTTGTAACAATAATGTTTACCTGCGATGCTAGTAATAACCCGGTTGAAGTGTTTAATTAGGCAGAGAAGACTTCTGGTTGACTTGAGCAACTCTGAAACTCATTCGTGTCTCTCAATTTAGCAAAATGTTTTCTTCTATTTGGACTTGCTAATGCAACATTACATTACAAAAGTCAAACCATTTCTTTACTGAGAAATTGTGGGTCTACCAGAGGCAAGAGGATTTCCCAACACCTCATCCTGTTGACATAGTTGACATGATCTCTTTTTTTTTACTACTTGGATTAGAGCTATTGACATTCCCTGAGGCAGAGAACTGCCTCCATACTTCTACTAATGACTAAGCTATTATGATGAAAGGGCTTAGAAGTTACTCATAAAAGTCCTACAGACAAAATGTCCGCAATAACCTGAGGTCTTTGCCTTTCCCCTTCTTCCAGACACCATCACCATCACCTATAAGGACTCCCGCTGGGTGGGAGCCTGGTGGCTGGGCTTCATAGTGACTGGCACAGTGGTTCTACTGTCTAGTATCCCATTTTTTTTCCTTCCAAAGTCTTTGCCCAAGCAAGGGCAAGAGCAAGAGCAAATTCAAAGTAAAAGCACAGAGCTTGCAACAAAGACAGAGCAGGAACAATTCTTGCCAGAGGAAACCCAGGAGAAACCCGTCAAATTTCAGGAAATGGCTAAAGGTAATTTACTGCTCAGTAGAGCATTTAGCCTAACAGATCTCAAAGAAAGTCTTGTGAAAATGCATAATTTTGCAAATATAACTGCTAGATTCTAACCCCCATATAGTATAATTTGAGATTAGTATGAAAATGTGATCTTAAAAAAATAGTCCATAGTTAAAAGTACTAAACATGATAAATACATTCTCATTGGGAAAACGAGGTTTAGTTTAGGTAATTTATGTCATTACAATCAGACATGCCTTACAAACCCTATCCTGCTAAGAGATAGTTTATACAATATTTTAACACAACAATAATAGTTTTATTTTATTTTATATTTATTTAGTTTTATGTATCTATAAAAGTATGTTTGCTGTTCTCTCTCATGTGCTTTGTACTTGACCAGATTTCATGCCATCTCTGAAGCGACTCTTCAGAAACAGAATCTACTCGCTGATTATCCTTACCTCCCTCGTGGCTGTCAACGGCTTCATTGGCCTGATCACCTTCAAGCCAAAGTACATAGAGCAAGTCTACGGCCAGTCAGCCTCCAAAGCCATTTTCCTCATAGGTACGGAGCAAAAACTGGCTTTCATTCACTTTCTGTTTTCTGCACTGTGTAGCCCAAGGCAACTGAAACAATGATGTTATTGAAGGGAAGTGTGATTGCGAGTGATAAGGCAGACTGAAAATGCAAGAACTACATCGCCCACTGTGGGCGCTCCTTTTGTATGTGTGTGTGAGATAGTGAGAATGTTTGTCAAGTAGCATTTAATTACCGAGTGGCTAACCAGCAGGGTTATTGTTAGAATATGAATTGTTCTCTCACCAAATATTATAAAAACAGTTGGCTGCTGAACAAAACCATTTAATGCAAACAACTTTTGTGTGTACTCAGTACTCTGCACATGAATGGACATAAATAGGCCTACAAAGTCTGGTCGTGGTACATTGCTGCAATTGCAGGGGCTACTTGCTGGATTGTGAAAACATTACGGAGTTACCTTTTTTGTTAAAATAAAATTTGTTCAGAAAATATATGGAAAACTGGAATTTATGCATTTCCTAAGTCCACTTATTTTACTGTTAAAGTGCTCCTGTTTATGTGTTACAAGCTGATTTGCAAAATGAATGTTACTATGACACAGCTAAAATTTTGAACATTTTCATGTTTATAACATTTCCATCCTTCCTTCTAGGTATATTGAACCTGCCAGCGGTAGCTCTGGGTTTCATCACTGGAGGTTTTGTGCTGAAGCGTTTCAAGTTGGGTATCGTCGGAGCAGCCAGGGTGTCAATTAGTGCTTCTTTGGGGTCGTTTTGCCTGCTTGCCATTCAGATTTTCATCCAGTGTGAAAATGCCGAGGTGGCTGGTCTCACCATGTCATATCAAAGGTGAGTGAAATGGACACACAAGCCTATAGATCTATATGTTAAGCTTTGTTACACAAAATGTTTGCAACATAAACAGTTTATTTTAGTCTTATAAATTAAAAATATGCTCATAAATGTCTCCACTCACAGTGTTAATGTGTCTTTACTTGTCTGTCTGTACCAGAGTCCCTCAAGTGTCCTACAACCCACAGACTTTGCTGTCACAGTGCAATGGGCATTGCCTCTGCTCAGTGAAGCACTGGGACCCGGTCTGTGCATATAATGGCATGACTTATGCCTCACCCTGCCTGGCTGGCTGCCAGTTCTCCACCGGAATGGGCAAAGAAATGGTGATGATGGTCTAGACAAACAGAGAGCTTAGAACAGACAAAGATTTACTGTGAATGAAAAAACAGCTCAAACTCACCGACAGACCACAATTAAGGCTGATTTTTAACCTTTTCTTCTTGGTTTTTAGGTGTTTCATAACTGCACCTGCATTAATGAGGCAGGACTGGCCGCAAATGCATCTGCAGTGCTGGGCCAGTGCCCCAGGAAGGATGATTGTGATGGAAAATTTAAAATCTACATGGCATTGTCTGTAATCGGATCCTTCATTTCTGCCTGTGGAGGAACGCCAGGATACATTGTTCTGCTCAGGTGAGAGACACAATTTGACTAAAGAACATCTGCTTCTAAGTTTGTGGTTAAGCAGATGTTCAAGCCTTTAGGGGTAACGAAAATCCACAGTTTTTTGTGGAGTTATAGCTTGGCAAACACGTATATACGATATGTACCATATACTGTTTGTGGTAGCATAACCTGGTAAAAATTTTTAATAACTAATTTCATAAATATACAATATAAACCTTATTTGCAGTTTTGCTTAAATTCAATACCACTCCATCTACTCTGCATATACTCTGAACATATGCAGAGTAGATCACTGAAACTGGGACCAAAGGAGATCTACTCCTCAAAAGACCTGTTAGGAAATATATTAAGAAAATGGTTAGCAACTCTTTTACTTAAAAAAGAGAACTACTATGTACACGAAATATGCCTACAATTGGCTTTAATTTTGCCAGTTGATGATTGCTTACTAACTTTTTTTCTCTTTAAGTTATCTGATACTATATTAATTCAATTAAAAGCTCCAACCTGATAGGTCAAAAAATTGAAGACACAGCAAAATTCATCCCAAAAGCAAAACGTCTTCATTTGATTGTGACTCACACAGTCCTAAGGACGCTCATTGGCAGCAGCTGGAAAACAAAGGCCCACTTTCCAACACATCTTCTCTAAGAACCAAATCACACCATTACCACCTTATTGTGTGTTTTAATCCTAACATGTGTATCTGATATGGTATAATTTGGTCAATAATTCAGGTCTATACAATCAGACTTGAAGTCACTGGCTTTGGGTATGCAGACACTGATTGTAAGAACTCTGGGTGAGTACTAAAACTAAAACACAACACACAAACCAAGCCTTTAGGGGTAAAATTGTTTTTTAATCACATGTGATTTGCTTTACAGGTGGCATCCCTCCACCTATATATTTTGGAGCACTGATTGACCGAACCTGTTTGAAGTGGGGTACAAAGCATTGCGGTGGCCGTGGAGCATGCAGACTCTATAATGCTAATGCATTTAGGTACAGTTAAAGCTATCTTTATCATTGTGCTTGAATATGTCACTTGTAATTTACCACAGTTTAATTGATTGAATACAAAGGTATCTAACCAGTGAAGTGACATTAAATTTGTACACAGACACTTTGACTTGTACACAAAATAGCAAAAAGTAAACACATACTTCAATACCCTAAAAAAAACACATTAATTAAAATGTTTAACATACTTTTTACCCAACTTTATATCATTTAAAGTTAATTACATATTAGAGCAAGCGATCAGAAAAATGATATTTTAGTAATTTGTTATGATGTACTTTACTTTCAGATTTACATACCTAGGAATGATTACAGGACTCTACTTCTTGGCCAACACACTGTGGGGCTACCTCTACTACAGCATTGCCAAGCGACAGAAGAAAATAGCACTGAAGAATCAGTCCGAAGAAAATGGACAGGAAAGTAATCCAGTGGCCAATGGACATGCCAATATCAACATTGCGGACATAGAAGACATGGGCACGGAATGCACTATATAATGTGTTTTAGGAAGGCCACACTATTGTTAAATACAAGTGAATGCCTGCATATTGTGCTGCATCAATACTGGACCAAATAATGGTAATTCTACAGCATCAGTACTTTTCGGAATTAAGCAGTAAACCTCGTTCTTTCTGAGTTAAAACTAGAACAGATTGTATTTTCAAGGTCAAAGATCTACGCTAAAATGTAACAAAACTTAATGAAACTGAAATTACACATTTTATACAGTACATGAACATGCAGTCAAGAAAACAGAGCCGGGACACATGCTTTTCTTAATATGTGTCGGCAACACACCTGAGCAGAAACACACAGTTATGTATGCTGAGACAAAGTAAGAAGAAAACGTGTCAGATTTTCTAAACAAGTTTGCTTCCTTTTCTCCGTTTAAACTCAAACAGCAGTATGTCAGGTAAAGCTAACAATGTCTTACCCTACAAGCTTATTTTAACAGTGATATGTACCGCACACTGTTTGTGGTAGCATAACCTGATAACAATTTTTTATTAGCTAATTTCATAAATATACAACATAAACTTTTGGGGGAATAAGCTTATGTGCAGTTTTTCTAAAAATCAGTACCACTCCTTTCTCTATGTGAAGCCTCTTACCTTATTATGACACAAAGAATAGAAACATGGAAAAGTAGGCAGCCGTCTAAAGGTAACAAACACTTCTAGCATCTCTAAATCTCACATCTGGTCACGTAAAATTTGACGGGGAGTTAGCTGTGCTACAGTATTTCCTAGCTAGCACCAGTGACTTTGATTTATATCTACGAAAAGACAAACAGCATATTGCTAACTGTGTCTTAGAGATACTTTAAATTTTATAAAATATGCCAAGTCCCTGTTCTTACTAGGTTAGAGAATGGACTTGGCTTATTTCCTAAAATGTGAAATTACTGCAGTAACATATTATTTTATTAAGTTTATAAGTTTATTTGTACTACGTTACAGTAGATGTGACAGACATTTACATTTTGTCAAATAAACATGCAGAATAGGATCTCAGTATCCTCTGAAAATGTGAATTCACTGTTTGAATATCCTTCCTGAAATATACATATTTGAGCTGCTTTATATACGTGCTAATCAAACTGATTGTGAAGGCTCATTAGCCATTCAGAGACTGTTATGCACCAGCTCCAGACGAGCTTATCAGCCATGTTTCCAGTTTAATACCACACAAACTTTGGCACACATTTTTTAATGCACATGCATTTTGAATAGTGAAGGAGAGGAAGATAAGGGGGCCATTGAAAGTTAGTTGCATTTAACAGCTTGAGGTAACCTTTATTCTGAAGAGGTAGCCTTTCAGACACCTATGTTACATCACATTGCTTTACACAAATCCAAAGGTCATGAGAGTTCACAGAATCCTCGACTCACCAGTGTTTCCACGGGAAAAGTTCACAATGGTTGAGGCAGTGGACTAAGAGTGAGTGAGATAAATGAGAACTTGGATTTTATTTTGTTTTACTTTCTTACACCTTAGTTGTATTGAATGTATTATCAATCACTAGACAAAATTACTAGCAATAATGATGAATTCTATATAGTCTTAGATATATTTGTGTTTGTCCGTACATGGAAATCTTTTCAACCTTTTTATAATTTCTTTTTTGTTTTTGAAAAATATCTCTTGCATTAAAGACCAGTTTTGTCCACGTAAATTTTGTTCTGCTTTTTTTTAAAAAATAACAACTCATTTTATCCTTTCACACTAAAAGTGACAGAATTCTCTATACACTCACTGAGTTATGAATCAAAAAGCTCTAGAATATGTTACATAATAAAAACAGAGTAGCAATTAATAGTGACAAACTACATCATCATCATTAGTTATTGTGTGTTAAAGGTTTATTTTAGTTACAGCTGTGCTGACAGCCACCCCTAATTTCTTTATATTTTGTTGAAGAGGACACGAAACTGAAAATGCTGACACCAAGACCCGACCTTAAACATAACACAGAGTACACTGAGAGAGGGAGAGAGAGAACATGACGGAAAGAGGAGAAACAGAACACAAGGAGTATGAGCACAATAACTCAAACCACTATATACACGGTCACACAGAGGGAGACAAGGGGGATAAAGACACGAGGGGAAATCCAGTAAATTAACCTGAACAACTTAGGACCCATAGAATAACAAATGAACTTAACATGGCACAGGAACACAAGAAAACTAAGAACGCTGGGTCAAATGACCCAGGATCCTGACATAGACACGCACTGTTGTACCTCTCTCATGACCTCTTTTGTACATATTGACAGGGATTTGAACCCAACATTTAAAATTTGGATTCATCACCCATAAGAACTGTTGCCACCAATTTTCTAGTCCAGTTCTCAGGAGTATCTCAGTCTTTTCTTCCTGTTTCTTTTCCTTAAGAACGGCTTCTTGACAGCCAACCTTCCACTGAGACCATTTCCGATGAGGTTTTAATCAACAGTAGATGGTCGAGCTGAGGGGGCAGATACACGTCCACTGTTAGGTTTTTGTTATATATATTTTTTTCCTATTTCTTAAGAACATGACTTTCAGATACTGTTTATCTGTTGTAGATGGACTTTAAGGCCTGCCACATCTTTTGTCTTCCACTTGTCCAGTTTTCTTAACTTTTTTAAGAACACACACCATGGTGAACTTTGCTGTTGCTGGCATTTGTCGTAAAATGAACTAAATTGAAAATTGATTGAATGAATTTTCATTCAGTTCATTGAATGAAAATTCATTCAAAATTATTCTCCTGAAATAAAAACAAATGTTTTGCTTTTGTAGTGCTAGTGTACATCTTTTTTTCAGTCATTTCAGTGTTTTTCTGAAAATCACTGTCACTGTTTGCTTGTTTCCTTTTTTGCATTTTCATCACATTGCCTAGTTTAAAGTTGAAGGTTTGTATTACATAACCTGGCTTTTTAAAATTACGTAAGCTTTTTTGATCAAACATTGACTCTTCTGTGTTTACTTTGCACTTGCTAAATACTGCTCCCCTTTCTCTTATTGGCCTAGAGACGATGTTTGAACATAAGCCACGCTGTGTAAAGTGTTGTAAATGTTATAACCTGCCTTATGTTATTACTTCTAATCTCTTTTATTGCTAAAATGACCATTTGACCTGCTTTAGTTTGGTGTAGATAAGATTTAGGCTTTTTTTTTATGTTACACTTTTAATCATTATGGTAAAACAGTTAACTGAATCCCATGACATGCTTAGCATAGTTGAATTCTGATGATACTATATTTCTTCCATATTAGCAGCATTAAGTGTTATCTCATTTCACCTGCAGGCTGTGCTCTACACAACAAAATATCCACGTGAAAAATATGCTGCTTCAGTGCTCTCACAACTTCTATTTACACAAACCAAAGACAATCAGATATTTTTAAGCAAAGTTTAAAGAATAAAATTAACAAGTTTAATCTAAAAAAAGAAGAAAAAAACATTCTTTTTTCCAGGAGGCACAGCTGCTGTTGGTCTAAAACAGAGTGCTGTAGTTATGACCAGCATCCCTGTCTGACTGCACTTGTAATTAAATATAGTAGCAGAAGACGTGTAAAGTATTCAAGTCAACTGTACTTTTCAGGAGACAATTATAATTTCTGGTAATTGGTAAATGTGTCCCTCACTGTTGCTGTGCAGGAATGTGAAGGCCCTTAATCATAATCCCTGGAATGTTTGCAGGGACAAAGCTGATTGTGTGACCTGCTGCTTGGCTGCCTGGACCCCTCCTGCGGTCACTGGACTAATAGCACATTCTCGGGCAGAGGTTAATACAGAGACATATTGTTCTACATTTGAGGCCATCATCAAATCCATCCAACTCATCTGGTATCATTTGGTGCGTGAAATGCTGCTTGGACATTCACCACTCTGACAGTTCCCTTTTAAACAGACAGACTTTTAATCCCATATAATTCGTCACCATGCACTTGATGTTTTACCTTGTGAGGAAATCATAAAAATCCTTAGGGACTGGTTTGAAGTTGTTAATCTTTCCCCCCACACCTCCCCGTTACAGCCCCCCCACTAAATCCAACCACCCACTGGAAGGACTAGCTGGCATGTGTGTGGAATGAAAATGTGTGAGGCCTTTTGTCCACTTGTTCCAAGCAACAGCTTTGCCCTCAGACAGGAGAATAGGAGCTCAGGGAGAACAGATCTGTCTCGTCTCAGTAGGAAGAGCAATATATGGCTGCTTAAAGAGGAACAAAAGAGGAAGAAGAAGGCGGAGACCACAGTCCCTTTCACCTGAAGATGCAATAGGTATTTCATTAAACTTCCCAAGTGCTTCTTTTGCAGTTGTGATTTTACTAACTATTCCTCTAGCTACTACTAAAAGTAATACATCTAAATTTCTTCAAATTCCTTCCACGAAGGATAAGGTGAGCTTGCAGGTCAAGAACGAATTAGGTTAAGGTTGAGGTTAAGCCGCACTTTGATTGGGAGTATTAACAGGCCTGAACTTGAAAAGCATTTATGGAGTTATGAGACAAAAACATACGGACTTTCTGTCAGATTTTCACCCCCACAGTTTTTCTAACAGACCAGTGCTGCCAAAGTTGTCACTGGAGAGTTTTTCTTCCTGATATGGGTTTTGGCTGGAGCACCTGACATTTATAGACCTGAGAGGATCGTGGATTGAAAAGAGACTTGTGCATTTGAACCAAAAGGATTGGCTTTGCACTGGAAAAGGTGTTTAAAATTGTTTATAGAGTCACGTGAATAAGAAAAAAACATGATTCAGTAGCTTGTAGAGCCATTTTTAGCAGCAATAACTTGGATTAATGGTTTTCTGTATGTCTTTATCAGTCTCTCACATCCTCATGGAAAAATTTTGAGCCACTTTTCTTACAGCTTTGCTTTAGTTGATTGAGTTTTGTGGCCATTTGTTTATGCACAGCTCAGGTCCCACCATTCCAAAGCTCTGGATTATGACTGGATCATTGCAACACTTTCTTTTTCCACCATCCTGTTGGAAATTTGTTGCTGTGCTTGAGATTATGTTGCATTGTATTATCAAGTTTGAGCTAAGCTTTAACAATCGTACAGACAGCCTCAAATTTGACTCTGGAATACTTTGGTGTGCAGAGGAGTTCATGATTGACTCAAGCTGACTGCGAGGTGGCCAGATCCTGTGGCTATAAAACAAGCTCAAATTATCAGCGCTCCACCACTGTGCTTGGTAGTTTGAGGTGTGTGTGTGTGTGTGTGTGTGCGCTGCTGTACTGTATTTGGCTTTTCACCAAGTGTGCCGCTGTTCATTATGACCATAAGCACTTTGTTCTTGTCTGCCCAAAGGATATTATTCAAGAAATCTTGGGATTTTTTCAGGTGCAACACTGCAAACCTAAGCCGTGCAGTCATGTTATTTTACAGAATTGGCTTTCTATTGGCAACAATGAATACTTGCTCCATTTTTTTCTAATTGCACTGTCACGAACTTTAACATTTAACTTGCTCACTGAGGTCTGTAGATTTTGAGATGTAGCTTTCGTTACATGGTCTTACCTTGGGAGGAATTTTTCTAGATCGTACACTACTGGGAAGATTGTGACATGGTGTTAACGCACACTTGAATGTGTATAGATACAAATGCCAAAATGCCAAAGCTTGTGTTTTATAGAGGTGCTCAGACTCAGTGATGATCAGTTAATCAAAGCATCTCGCTGCTACTTATCCTGTTACTTCCAATGGAAGCAGTAAGGGTGTACTTCGTTTCTCACAGACTCCTTTCTTTTTTTTTTACATGACTGTTAAACAGAAACATCACAGTGTTCTGAACAATGGTCTTCCTCAGGTTTTGCAGATAGGTATGATTTTGAGCTGAGCCAAGATGAATAGCTTCATGTTCCAACTACATCATTTGCAAGAGTGGTATCATTTTCTCATGGCTTATTTGCTCATTTTGTTTTCTTTTTGTATATGCATCTTTCATTTTACTGCTTTAGATACACTATTAGGTCCAAGTTTTTGGTATGTTTTAATGTTTTAATGCATGCTTGGTCATCCAGGTAAGGAAATCACAGGAAGCTGTCAATGGGAGAAACATTTTGTCACAGATCCCAGTGACTTCCTCAGTCTCAGCTGACTGCAGATTTCCCTAATCTTATAAATATATTATAGTATATTTGCTGTGAGATATACTATACTGGGAAATATACACTGGCTAGGGGACAACATCACTGAAGAGTAACTTTGTTACTCCTGGTCACACCTACAGCCCAGTGGCTACTCTTTGAGTGATGAGCATGACATCCTGGGCAGGAAGGAACACTGGTTTGAGTGGGGAATAGGGGCTCTAGGGGTACATTGTTCACCATCTTACAATGCCAGGGCTTGTAGCCATTCTTAAACTCTCTCTGAATAGCACTCATGGCCATTTATCAATCGTCAAGATAATTTGCATATTAATGATCACGAAACTGACCTCATAGTCCATTGTTAGTCAGCGGTACCAATTTCAGTCATTATTCAAATTATGCACTTATGTTTACAAGAATAAACAATGAAACATTTCTGAAGACACTTACAGATCAACAGAATCCACTTTCTGGGACAATGGCGCATTCTTTGTCATTTTGCCTTTTTGCAACTGTCACGGTCTGCCACCACAGACCGTGGGGATGTGGGTAGAAGGATCCAAATGCAGGACTCTTGCGGTGAAAGTGGTGCATTTATTTACAGTGCTGTAAATATAACACAATAAATCCTCGTGCTCTCCCCTGACTCCCATGTCGTGTTTCTGCTCCCAGAGTCCGTGCTCCATATTCTCGGCCCCAAGTGTCCGCACACCCCTTGCTCGCTGCCTTCTCATGGAGTCTCACACAACAATCCTGCCTCCATGGGAGCTCAATCACACACTTAAATAGCTCCCTTGACGAGGCTGATCAGCTGCAGGTGCATGGCATGATCTTCAGGTGTGGCCATTCACCTGGCAGGGCCACACCCACCAGGCCCCCCAAAGGTGCCTATCGGCCTATCGGACGCAGCCGCGCGCACACACACACACACACACACACAGGAACAGCAGCACAGTGCAGCAAAAACACATATAATATAATAAGAGTCCACACTGCTCATGGACCCTGGGTCCCTCAGAGTACAGTTTCTTGTGCCTTAACATGAAACACAGTGGGCCTGGATCCATTTACAAACTCTCCTCCCTTTCCAGGTTTAAATGTCAAACATTCATTTGCTAGTAATGCAGAATCTCTTAGCTCCTCTATTATGGTGGGTGTAGTCTCCCTATTTACCCTGCTGGCACTGCCCATATGCATAGAAAAAACAGTCTATGTATTCTTAATCAAAGCAAGTAAATTAGCAGCAATGGCAGAGTGTGATTTACTCACTGTGGCATCAAGCGCTGCTGATTCTGAGTCAGCTCCAATTCTCCAATTGATCTTTCTGAGTTAACTTCAATAATTACTTCCTCCAAACCATCAATGTGTCTTTTAGACCCCATTCCTACAAAACTGCTCAAAGAAGTCCTGCCATTAATTAATGCTTCAATCTTAAATATGATCAACTTATCTCTAATAATCGGCTATGTACCACATGCCTTCAAGCTGGCTGTAGTTAAACCTTTACTTAAAAAGCCTTCCCTAGACCCAGCTGTCTTAGCTAATTATAGGCCAATCTCCAACCTTCCTTTCATATCAAAAATCCTTGAAAGAGTAGTTGTCAAACAGCTAACAGATCATCTGCAGAGGAATGGCTTATTTGAAGAGTTTCAGTCAGGTTTCAGAGCTCATCACAGCACAGAAACAGCTTTAGTGAAGGTTAC
>VUQG01031199.1:0-22272 GCA_015106755.1 Etia nguti | reverse complement strand
TGCTCTCTGGTCGCTATGGTAACGCGTAAATATTTCTTTCAAAATAAGACACACAACTACAACACGGGGAAAGACCCAGGGAAACCGAGTTAACAATAAAAACCCCGAAAACCATAAATTTAACACCCGAGCCTCAACTCTCGCAGCCCGGTACCAAACAACTCACGGACCAGTACCGGTCCGTGGCCCCGGGCTTGGGGACCGCTGCTTTAGGGCATCTGCGTTTCTCTGTCAAACACACTCCACACATAAACTAACTTAAAGAAATGTCTGAAGAAATAAAAAAAAAAGAGAAGAAAAATAACTTTTTTAAACTGCACATGATAAATGAAGCTTCACTGAGGCACTATGGTATGTCTTTTTTTAAAGCAATTCTCTGTACAAAAATAATTAAGTTACAGAGACCAACACAAAAACCCAGAATTTACAGTTAGACAAACATTAAGGAAAGGAGGCCAAAAGGGCATTTAACACATCGGTTCTCAATGAACAACCGAAAACTATAAATAAACACTTTCCCCATCTCAGTCCTTGAAATATTTGTAACTTTGTGTCTTACAAATTAACAAATTTTTGTAGTTCAGTCCAAACAGATGGAGCTGCCCACATAAAAGCCCTTTCACTAAGCTCTGAATAGACCCTTGGTAAAGATAAGAGCAGAGAGCTTCGAGAGCACAGGCTGTAGCCTGACATGGGGGTGGAAGTAAATATGAGGACAGATGTAATGGAAGCTGCTTAAAGATGGCCTTATAAGTGAGGGAGTGCCAGCAGATTTATCGTCACAAGCCTGAGATATAACAATATAGCAAAGATCAAACACCACAAATGTTTCAATGAAAGAAAACAACTTTCAAAACTGCCGGAGTCTTTTGTAAAAATTGGGATTTTTCTGCTAGATCGCGCTGATTTTAGCTTCCCGGTTCATTCACTGTGTCTGTTATCTGTAGAACTGATGTAGATAACTGTGCTGACACCCATCCAGTATGCAATGCGACTAGATTCAGTGAGCGTCAGTAAGTTAGAAATCACACAGAGGCCCCATGCAGTGAAAATATTATTCATAACCTCTTCTGGGAGTTGTCTGAACTTGGCATGGTGACCAAGTTCACTGTGTCTCGCATGCCCCTCTCCATCTGTGTCTACAGTTTCAATGTCAAAGTGAAAATGATGTGAGAAGTCTAATAAGGGTGACTTCGGGGCCTTTTATGAAAGAAAAAAAGGAAACAGCCAACGTCTAGGAGAGAAATGTCTGAATGTCAGAATGGGTCAAGCCTAATGTTTATTAAAGTATGTCTGTTGTATGGATTTTCTCACTTCCTGCACGTTGGCTAATATACCATCAGAGCTGCTTGTTGAATGATTGAAGGACTTAAAAAAAAACAAAAAAAAAACTTCCTATTCCAGCTTCTCCACGTCTGACATTTGACGTTATTCTTCTAAAAAGAAGCAATCTGGTATTCAAATCTGACATCTTTTACGCTGTGACTCACCATGTGTGAGAACATCAGACTCTCTTCTCTTTTCTTCATAGGACTATTCTGAAAACCGATAAAAAATTATTATTGTAACCCTTTCAGTGTGATTTGGGACCTGGGGCAATAATAAGCACTCTCCCTTTAAATGTCTTTCCACAACTTCTTGAATAAAAACAGCTATTTTCCAGCACTTTACGTCTTCACCTGCCCATTCAAAAAAAACTTTAATGATGGACAGTTGGTTAACACTGCGCCAAATCTGCAGGCACGCTGTAAGATCACTTCAGAAAATGTCTTAAAGTTTGCAGATATGCAAAAAACTGCAGCTGTGAACTAACCCATTAGAAGTACTTTCCAGGCTACCCCTGGGAGGTTCCTCTTCCACTCTTCACCTGCAGTCAGTGGTGGGCATCAAAATATTCCACCCTGCTGCTCACTTACAGCTCTGCATGGTCAGAAAAATCTCTTGAGGGCTCTGAATATTTTATTTATTTTTCCTATTTTCAGTGGATTTCTCAAAGTATACTGTGTGTGCTTCAAAAAAGAGAGTTACCTGTGACCACCCTGCACTGTCCAACACACCACTTTAGGACAAGTCAGACTAATCGGCTTCTTTTAATGTTTTTTTTTTTTTTTTTAGGTGCATCGAGTTGCTGTAGTGTATTAAGGTGTATACAGAATGAGTCCTGGCAGAGAGACAGACAAAAAGTCAGACAGAGAGACTCCTAATCAATAGCCCTTTAATGGTCATCTTTATAGCAGGACCATTGTCCTCCCAGCCTGGCACTCTCTGCTCTCCCCTTTCGCACTCGGGGTGCGGTGGTAGCCATCCTGCCTCTCTGAAGGACATCCGAAGAGTTTCAAAGGCGATAACAAATCAAACTGTTCCCTGAATCTAATATCAAACAGGCCTGGTGTCAGCATTTATTAGAGAAATCAGATTCTCCCCCTCCTCCGTTCCCTCGTCTCCCCCTTCACTCTCCCACTTGCAGTATTCCAACACACAGCGGCCCTTTGAAGTCGAAAGAATGCAGGATCGCAAATTACCCAGGAGACGTAGCTGATAGTCTTTGAAGCCCTCCTTTGATAGTGTTGTTTTCTGCGCTCCCCGAGCATCTCTCTCCCTCTATCTCTCACTTGCCTTTTCCTTCTTTCCACACACAGTGTAACTGACAAACAAATTTGGCCAATGGTGCGATTACACAAGTATACTATAATGCTTAATAATAAGCATGACCTTCTAGGAAGGGACAGAAACCTTTAATGTATCATTTAGTGGGAAACCTAATGAGGTTCACATGAAACACAAAACTTTATTATACATATTAACTCCACAAATTTGATGTTACAATAACATTTGTGCATTACACATTTTTTTTTTAAAGGGGAGAAGCCTTTGTACCACATGCCAGCGTGAGAATCTGAGCTCTGCTGTAACTAAAGCTCTGGGCCTTTGGCACAGTAAGCTCTTTCTTTCCCGCAAAAAAGAAACGATGCAAGTCCACGGACATGATGTAATCTTCCCTTAGCCATAGTGTTTTCATAACTTGCCTCAGAATTGTCTGCACAGATGTCGTTGTCACAGAGCACTTCTGTTTACTCTGGTCTCGACACAGTACATCTTTTAGGGGATCTAAAGACATCCAGACTTTTTATCTCCAAGTCAGACAGCCTGGCGTATAATTCATGGAAGCACCTGACAGGAAATTCCCACTTGTTAAACTACTGTTTGGGTGTAGAACTGACTAAAGAACTTGCAATACATGTTAAAACTTCTTTCACATTTCAAAATGTATATTGGGAATAATGGTATTGTGAAATCCTGTTACGTAATGTACATATTTGAAATAGTTGAGTGATTACTTTTTCTAATCACTTGTATAATTATTTTTGCATAAGTTTGCATATGTGCAAAAGTTTATCGATTCATATTGGTGCCACTATTGCTACCATATGGAAATTTGAAAATGCTCTCGGTTCCTCAGAAAGGTAGAAATCTCCCTTTGTGTTTAAAAAAAAACCAGACACAACAGACAAAACTGTTAGAAGAAAATAAATGCTAACATGCAAACCCAAAGCCCTGTTAAACAATAGATCTAATGTTATCCCACTGCAGAGTAGTCACATCTTTAGATATTAATGATTTACACCTATTGGGAATGTTAAGAGACTAATTTCTATTTAATAAGACACAGCAACTTTGTTATGAGGCCCAAATATGTTAAGCAGCTATTTCCATTTTTTAAAAAACAAAACAAAAAAAACAACTGTTTGTACTTTGATAGTTTAGACAATTAACTGTGCCAGTTGACATTTTGTGTGGAGGAAAACAATGACTGATTGAGGATTATAGAAAGGTTTTTATGCTTCATGTTATCGTCTGTCACTTTTTTAAAATAAGTGTCCAGGATGTTGGAAATAAACTAAGGATAACACCGAGTCCCTCGAACAGGCTGTCACTTATGGACACTGAAGCAGTACTGTTTGGCAGTTGTACTTTGAAGACTTGATCAATGACTTTTTGCCAAAGAAAGCCAAAAAGGAAGCCGATACTTTAAAGAGGACATTTTCTCTACGGTTTTATTTAGATGAAATTGTGTGTTTGCCTCCTTAAACTGTAGCTTATAATATAGTGCTGTGTGGATTTAACATATTAAAATAACACAAGTAAGCACAAATAAATGCTGCGTTGTTGTAAACTGCTGTGTACTAATAAATGATCAAACACATGTGACGCCTACTGTTTTGCATGGGTAGGAAGGAGGACCGGTTGTGGCCAGAACCCTTAGTCAGTGGTTGGTTTTATTTATCTAAATTTTCCTATGGTGTATTTAGATTTACAATAACCTTTTTTAAAACTTATATAGTAAGAAACTATTGAAAACAGAGTAGTAGTATTGGCAAAACAATAAAACATGTACAGTAATTGCCCACAGTGAATTTTCTTATTCTATTGGCAAACAATAAAAACAAAAAAATTGTATATAGTCTATCAGTGCTATGTTGCTAATGCAGTCAACACTTCTAAGGTCATTTTGAGAACAATAGTCTCATGCTTGGAGAGACTGGACTGTTATTGCTCACTAACACATAACATTGACTCATTATATAAATGATTTAATGGACTAAGGACACTTTTAAAGTTGGTGTGAGGAACTTTTTTTAGGTCAACTTAGTTATAAGTTTCCTTCCTTTTCATGTCACAAGATCTAAAAACATAGTAATAGTTCTGAGCATGAATAAACTGATATCACACCACTCCTGTTCTTTACTTTTAATCACCGGGGAATTCAGTGCATCAGCTTCATAATGCAAGTACAGATCTCTTCCTAAGAGATGATGCAACTATTTTGAATCCAAGTGTAATGACAGTCCATTGTAGTTGGATTTTTAAAACTCTTTCATAAATCTTAAATGGCCCCTGGTTCATTAAAGACATGCTATTCAAGAGTTCCTTGGTGCGCTCTTGTGTTTGACAGGTTTGACGAACTCAGCTTTGCTTTTGAAGGACGATGAAGAACACGCTCGCCTTCATGCGACCATGATGTACACTTGAAGGGCAACATGTCACATGGTATCGATGATGGTAAGGCACAGATGCACATGAATACACAAGTACACCCACACTGATCTGAAAGCAAATATGCAGAACCTCCCTGATGTAGAGTGCTATAGCTGCATCGCTCTGGTGGTTTGGGAGCTTCACGTCCACTTAGATAATTAACAGTGATCAAGGGTCGTCCTGCCTGTCATAGTTGCCTCATGTTACTGCCTGTTCAAAAGGACTCAAACTCTCTGGCCTGAGCTAAAAGGAAAGCTACACATAGGCTCATATTCACATCTAATAAGCCCAAGTGTAAATGTGAGTATAGGTTTTTGAGGTGGAGGCTGGAATCTGACTTATTTAATATGAACAAGGGAAGATCAAGCGCTTTCCACCCACATCCAGGGAAGGCTTTGAAAGGGACCAAAAATATAAAACACACCCGAATGTGCCATTCAGCACTGCATTACTTAAAAATGTTCAAGATTAGGACTTTAAGGGATTGGTACTGTTTTTTTCCCTCAGTCCATTTGTCCATTGGGTTATTTTTTTTAATTTAGTAAACTGTGCAAAATTACAATACTGTATTAAATAAATGCCTGCCTGCACAGTGCTGTTTGTGTATGAATTGCACACCCCCACACATATACGTATATAAATAGATCAATGTATTCAAATACACATACACACAATCCTACCCACATCTAAAAAATCTGCATACCAAGATCCGCAGCAGCTGGTGATTATGAAGGGTAACTCTCTACAAAAGAGGAAGTGCAGCACATCATCACCACGGTGGCTTTTAACATGTAACACTTCAAGAAATAGCCAAAGAAAATAAAATTAATATAAGAAAGATCTTCAGGAAAGGAAAACTATACAGAAATCATATTCCTTATGTCATTTTGGCATGGTGGACAGGTAAAAATTCATAAACCTCTGAACAAATGCTGGTCAGGGGCACAAACCGAAATGGTGTTGAATTTATTTTTAAATTTCTCAATATAATACAGTGCAACACTTCCAAATTGGATCAAGACTGCAAACATGAATTGTTGCATGTTGGCCCGTTCCAAGAACCTCATACTTTCCAGTCTAACCATTTAATTTTTCTTATATGATTTAACTCATCTAAGCCACGAAACTGCTCCAGCTGTGTTATATTGCCTATAAACAGCATGATGTTTACTTGTAGAGTCACAATGATTTGTTGGTGGGGCCAATATTACAACCTGCTCTCACAGGCAGTTTTTGATATAATCACAACCTTTAATTTATTGATTCATGTTGCTGGATATGAGTGGATATGCTGGATAACTTGAGTTTCACAACATTATTTTATGCCCCCCAAACGCAACTCCACATCAGACTTTCATAACCCAAATTTGAGTCATACATATAATTTGTGTGGCTGTGAAGCACATTGTTAATTATTATTATTATTATCAGGTTAAGAAAAAGATAGTGGTTTGACTTAAAACACCATGGTTGCTACTCGTTTAAAAATTTATTTTCCTGGTTGCTATAGTGACATCTCCTATTCTGTACAACAAAGTAAGTGCTTCAGAAAAAAAACATTTCCTACTTAAATGCATTACTTACAAATATTAGCTATTTGCCGATCTATCTGTATTGACATCTGTAATATCTAATAAATGAGTTGGAAAAAATTAAAGAATAGACCAGAGAAACACCCTTCCATCATGTTATGAGTGTCGTTATAGCATGATATGACCACCAGAGGGGGCTGTGCAACCTCTCTGTTTGTAACACACCTGTTTGGGACACCACCAAAACAGAACAACCATTTAATCTGAGAAGAGTCAGTTAAAGAGTAAATGCGTACATAAATAAATAGACATAACAAATGTTGAGTTCTGAGTGTCTCAAAGACAGAAAATACTGGCCAGTATCGGTGTATTCATGTTTTTAAATCACCAAATATTGGCAACAGTCTTAAAAATCCAACCTCGGTCAGGCTCTTAATTTCTTGTGCCAAATAGTTCACGTTAAGGGAAAAACAATAAAAGAAGACACTAGAAATGTGACATGGACATGGATGTGTAGATGATGTTTCTCAGATTGTTTGACTCATTAGCATCCCATTTTATTTCTTTTAATCAGTGGATCATTGTAAATTGCCCATTTCTTACATCATGTAAATGTATTTTGAAAAAGGACTTTAGAGCAAGCTGTTTTGGAGCTACAATACATCCTTTAATCATCCAACGAGAAAAGGGAAAATGAAAAGTATGGTCAACAAAATATCATAAACAGCAACGTCAGCATTTAGGGTTTTTTTTTTCAGAGTTGTGATTTTTCTGTCACTTTTGGAAGATCTTCTTGATGGCTGAGATGTGAGCAGTTTCTTTGTTATTCAGCTTAAACTTGTTTACTTATAATTAGTTATTTAGTGCCATTTTCTGTAGATGGCTGTTTAATTTGCTTGTTTTCACAAGCAAAAAAGAAATTATGATCATTAGTGTGCCACACACTAATGATCATAATTTCTTTTTGCAGCTTTTAAAAATTGAAGTAAGAATATCTAGCCTTATTCATTTTATTCATTGTTGTATTTACCACAAACATTATGAGATAGGGAGTCATAAACTAATAACGCGGTTTGTGTAAACAGTGGAATGCCTAGTCCATTTGAAAGCTGTCCATATATTGTGTGTCTGTGTGTTTTACAGAAGTTGTGTATATTGTTTAGAGCGGTTGACGCGCGTGTGATGGGACACTGTCAGCTGACTCTCTGCCTCTCTAGAGGCTTCATTGAAGTCACACATGTGACTGGAATGCTGTTGAGTGCTACTTGCCCTTCACACAGCAGAAGAAGAGTCACTGAGACTGATTTTTATTTTTATAAAAAGTTTTTAAAAAACCCAAAAGTCCATGTGGTGTAGTATTTTGTTGTATAGTATGAGGACAAAAATGAATGCAGATTTTTTAGGAATTTTCTGGCATTTTCTAGACAAAAACATCAAAATATTCAGCACATTGTTGCCATAGTAAATAGTTGGTCGCAGTTTTACACATCATGATCTAGAGCGATAATACTATGACTACTACTATTAATAATAATAATAAAAATAATAATAAATTAAACCACAGGAAAATACAAAATTTGATATAATAACTATATATTGGTTAGTGCAGTTGTGTGATAATTCGAATACACTAACGAGACAAAGACAAGGCTGTTCATTCCAGTCATACACTGTCCTAAAGGAAACCAAAGTGTTCTCTCCCGGATGGACTGCAGTTTAAAACAATTGCATAATCACTGATGTGTGTCTCTCAAAGCTTCAGTGATACATATTTTCAGCTAGTACAAAACAGAACAGGACACACAAGGGTGCAGGATCTTTTCATCTCCACATTATCAGTGAGATTACTAATGAGAGCAGTTGTATGTGCTTATAATACCATCAGTTTCAGCCTATTGAGCCTTGTGAGCACACAGGCAGTTCTCTGCAACTGTGAGAGCTATCAAAGCGTGTGTGTGTGTGTGTGTGTGTGTAATTAGTGTTGAGGAAGAGGGATAGTGGGGTTAAACTAAACACTATGGAGAACCATGACATCTGGGAGAAAGGATGAGGGAAGGCTTTTCTCTCTGCACAGTCATGCACAGAAACAGAGACTTGGCTCTTATTCTTTGCCCCTTTCTTTCCCATTTCATCACCTTTTTAGAGCTATAGTTCACAGAGGGAGGAGAGGACCCCTCTGCTGGGACAAAAGGCATCTCATCCTAAGGATGAGGGGGTGGAATTAATATGCAGTGGAAATGGGGGGAATAGAAATGGAAATAGAAAGAAGTTAATTGTCCCATGACCTTGTTTGTCTTTACTTCACTTGTACGGAGCAAGTGCTTAAAGATGAACTCTACTTTGAAACCTCAGTCCCGCCTCCTGTGTTACTGAGACTGTAAATGTCTGACACAGCCCTCACAATACATTGATAAGGCTATTGTACAGTTTCACAGTGTAAGCAACACCTCTTCGTCCCAAGGTGTCAAACTGCTGTTCTGTCAGGAGCTGACTGTGTGCGATACACACAAGCTGTCCTTTGTTGGCTCTGCCTTGACGCATTGGCCGTACAGGACCTCCTTTGAAGACTCCAGATTAGGAGAGTAAAGGGACTGGCATGGTTGTACATTGTTCCTACCAATTAGCTGTTTACTGTCACCAGGAGGCAGTATCAAAAGTATGTGGAAAAACAGGTAAAGGATATCAAACACTCTGCAATGTAAGAAAATGCCAGGAAATAGAAAAATCTTGCAAAAGCGCATGAAACACAAGGAAAATAATGATTAAAACACGATGGAAGTAGAAAAAAAAATCTCACAAAACACACCAGAAGTGTTTTTTTGGGGACACATTAACGTGACGGAACAGCTGAAAACAAAAAGTTAAGGATTGCACTGAGACATGCATAAAAGAAGTTGAGGATACGTTGGTTTTGTGAGAGAGAAAAAAATGTAAGGTAATGTGTGTTCTAATCGCATGATTCAATACTGTTTTTCGTTTTTTATGTTTGCTATTAGCCGTTTATTGTTAGCTTGTCACTTCCGCAACTGAACGTCTCCCCAAAAACACTTCTGTTGTGTTTTGTGAGTCTTATTTTTGTTTTAGCTTTTGAGGTGTCTTTTCTACTTCTGTTGCATTTTATTCAACTTCTGTTGTTTTTTGTGTGCTTTTGCAGCATTGTTCTATTTGCTGGAGTTTTCTTAAGTCGCAGTGTGTTTGATCTTTCAGGGCCACCGTATGTTTGGGTTAGCGCAGTTCAAAAACCAACTGATTCAAAGATACACTTTCACAACATTAAACACACAAAAATTTAAGCTAACCAACTGGGTTTAAAAGCAACGCAACATTTTTCCATTTTTTTTTTTACAAGCATCCAAAAACAATGAATTGTGTTCCATAAACTCAGTGCACCACCATACAGAAACCAGCGACTTACTTATCTTAAAAAGGCAGCGCTTGAAATCCAAGGAATGAGAATAAGTGGTTTCACTTGTTTGGAGAAAGTTCTTCAGCTCTAAACCTTTGTCCCATCTTTTGTGCTGACACAGCATGTGTCCGACAAAATCTTTACAACACTGCAAGCTCACAAGGTAGTTGGCTGAGATCTATAAATTCATCAGGCTTCTAGAAGAAGATATATTTTATCAACTCACCAGCTAAACAATATCATAATAATAATTTTGGTGCTGGTCTCAATACGACCATTGTTGATCTGATGTGTTCCCGCTCACTGAATATGATTCAGAGAGTTGGGTCATGCTTCGGTTCCTGAAATGTATTCTGAGCTGTGAAGGAATGTTTTACCTTTGTAGTTTGCACTCTTAGCATGATCTGCAGAACACCCTGAAAGTATTTTCAACAAATGTTTCCTTGTATTAAAATTTCCCTGCTCTTTGTAGTCTCCCAGCACGACCGAAAAGAGAAGCTTCCTTTGGTGTATTTCTGTGCTTTTGAATAAATATCCAGTCAGTGCGCGTTTACTCAACAGAACTGAGCTGTTAGCAGGACAGCCAGAAATTATGCAGGTTTGTTTGTGCATACTCCATAAGCTTATTTTCTAAAGATATTATAACAAACCGAACTCTCGCAGAAAGAGCCGTGGTGCAGTTAAAGGCAAGAAAGAAAAAAGAGACGGGGTACCATTAAGTTATTACATTTAGGTGTAGAAAAGTAGGTATAATCTTGCAGTTTTGCAATCTAAAACTTTATCCATATTAGATAAGGCTCCATTTCGAAAAACATTCAGGAAAAAAAAAACAAGTCATTAAAGTTTCTTTTTAAGCTACAAACTTGATTATCATGTGATACAAAAGTCAGCAGATTATATTAATGTATTCTGTATCTAAAGGTACTTTTTAAAGGCTGATACATACTGTAGCTTTTCTTGTATTTTTTCTTGTATTTTGCACTCTACATGAGTAACACTTGAATCAGCACATCCATTTGTCATTAATTATTACTGTTTTTTACATTACCGTCATTTTATTAGTAATATGGAGGAATACTTAGCCTGTAAAAACATTTGTATAAAGATTTCTTTTATGCTGCAGGTGTCAAGTCTTAGAAAATAAAGGAATTAAGGGGCATTTCAGGCCATCCATTACTACTACTATTACTATTATTATTAATTAATGAATTAATTAACATATGTAATTAAATCATGTTGTTATGATGTTGTCAAGTTTGGAAAAAATTCATATACTAGGCAGTGAAGCCCTAAAAATAAAAGCCCCAGTGACTGGCATTATGGGGAATGTAGGATGTAGTACTGTTGGAGCTTGAAGCCACTAAGATTGTATCTGGAAATACTATACACATGGAATACAGGCTATATTTACACACCTGCAGTTTTTGTTTTTATCAGAGCTACTCTCATACACACATTGCATTCACATTTACACTTCATGGGGAAAAATATCAAAATAATCTTTAAATCTTTGCGAAAAAACAACAAACACACATGAAAGAAAGCAAACACTAAAGAAATACAAGACATAACTGCTAGACTTCACTTTCACTGACTGATACATTTACCCATGCATATATGTTCAAATGTGAACCTCATGTATGTGTAGGTCTAAGCAATTTTGACATGATATAGTAAATATGTTGTCGATAAATATATCGACAACAATATACTCTATTAACTCCAAATGTTGGAAAATAATGTAACTATAATTTCCTATCTTTCAGTAACATACCTTTACATATACAGCCTCCATTTTCCTCATTTTGTGGGTCATTTTTGTCACTATAAATTATACATTTTACAATATATTTTGTCAATTTCATTAAATCTGGGAGCTTCACTTTCCCCCTTTCACTTCAGTGCTTGAAATCTATGTGTAAATTTATGCTCTATGAGCTCTATTTTACAGCAGCCACACTGACATACCACGACAAAGACAAGTCTAACTGATAAAATTACCTGCATTAAATGCATTAAACAGCACGCATGTGTTCACTACATTTAGTTAAAGTTGGAGAGAGTTTCACTATATATTTAAGCCACAGTGAAACAAAACCCATCTGTATTAATGCAATATCCATTTCTCTTGTCAGCTGAATTCCAACTCCAAACATTTACTCAATGATTTTACACCCCGCTGCTTATTCTGATATCATTTGTACTTCCTGACCTTGCTCTCTGTCATTTGTAGAAAAATGAATGCCAACCTGTTGATGATGACTATGCGACGATTTGTTTTTTGGCGTCTTACACAGTAGTTTGTCGGCCAGAAAGAGACAGAGAGAGAGAATCTGAGACGGTGTGTTTGCTCAGGTGTGACGTGACGATCAGAGTTGTTAGGCTGGTGATCAGACCTCTTGCTAATCTAAATGTAACAGGGCTATAATGAATCTTATTAATTACACGAGTGACATGACAAAAACGCCTTTAGAGAGCAAAGTTGTTACCACATAATTATCCTTATGGGACACTAGACCGCGTCACTGATGACGCAAACTGGTAACGATTCACAAGTGTCCAAAACCTGCAGTCAACAACAGAAGAAAATGGATAACACCAATATCAAAATCATTACCAGGAACTGTCAAACAAATTGTATCCATCCTTTTATGATTCCTCACTTTCCAGAAATGGATTGCTACAATGGTGAAGAATAGTCCTGCGTACTAAATTATTACAAATTTCAACCATGCTGCACCCTGTGTTATTCTCTTTTCCATAAAAAGTCATAAAAGTGATGCAGGTGACACCATCACAATCCCTGGATGCTAGACACCATCTGTTCAGACAGTTTTCAAAAGATTTTTGTAAAACTTTTTTCTCTTTTTTACAAATCTTATACTTAATCCCACCACAATGCCACAGTGAAACATGCGATCTCCAAGGCATTCACTGAAGAATTTTAAATTTTCAACTTCCTGTAATAGGAAACAATTAATGTTACGTGACAGAAACACCTTCCTGTTGTAATAGGACAAAGCTCGTCCTCGTCGTCTCGCTTTTAGCTGACTTCTCGTCTTAATGCAGACTTTCATGACGGGACAAAAAGTGTGGCATCGATTTAAGGATCCAAGCCACTTAGTATTGGTGACTTACTCAACACACGGCCACACCAGGGCACGCATGCTAAAAGGTAAAAGTCCTCCACCAAAGAGAAATACCGCTTCAGCTTAACACATGACACAGCCTATTAAAACTGCGCAGCTCACTTTGTCAGGCTGAGGGACGATATCTATATAGAATTCAACATCTCCTCTCAGAGCTCTGCCGGACTGTGCATTTCTGTTCTGAGTGGAGCGCGGGGAAATGCAAACCGGAGATATGAAGCCTGCTGAAGAAGATGCAGAAACAGTCATTCATATTTTATAAGCAAAGCCCCATCCATACTCCCCCACACCCACCCCACACCCCTCACCTCCTACCTTTAACATTTGCTTATTAAATCTGCAGCTGTCAAAGCGTACCTCAAAGCCTTCTTGAGCACATATACACACCCATACACACAAACACATGCAATTATTCTCAAAATCCTTGGTGTGCAGCAACACACGCACACACACACACACACACACACACACACACACACACACACACAATCACTGTTTCTATTGCCTCCCTGACACAGGCACTCTCACTTTAAACTCATTACTTTGGACAAGGCTTTTAATGGAGGCAAGAGCCAGACACACTAAGGTACAGAAATGAACGAGATGGGGGACAAAGAGGCAGAGGCAAGAGAGAGGTGTAAACTTTTATTCTTCATTCACACAGCACCCTCGCTTCAATTGACCACAGCCCTGATTCGTATGAGGGAGTGAAGAAACAACTCGTTTAACCAGGACGAGCCAGAGGTGAGCGTCCGGAGGCCGCGGGGCGAACATGTTGCCTGTACCTCAGATACATTATCTCCAAGTTTGTCACTTTTCCGTGCCACAATCGCGTAAATCAAAGTTTGGCTGACCGGCTGGTCTCTTCTGTAACTCAGCAGACATTTGCCACCGGGGAGTCATTGAGCAGCACCGACGCCTGGGGTGTCATAATGACAATATTGCACCGGCAAAGCGCTAAATGACAGTGAGCTCACAGACAGAGTGGTGAAAGCAGCAGAGATGCGCTGATCAATGAGCAATCGATACGACCCTGCCAGGTAATCACAAAACCACGGTGATTAACGGCGAACAATCAATTGCCATTAACCCCTGCGTGTACCAGTTAAGCATCAGCGACAGTTTGTGTGATGAATGCTAGAAATTACTGGAGGCTTTTTAACTACCTTCTGGCTCTGAAAATGTCACCAAGCTTAGATCTGTGATTCAGTGTGTTTAACCTGACTCCCATGTCTGGCCTGACTAATAGCACATTATGGCATTTAAAAAAAACAAGAAGCAAAACTTGATTGCCTTGAGGAAAACTCCCCCCAAAAAGTACTTGTTTTCTGATCGTTCATTCTCGAAACAGGAGGCAAACATAAAGGACAGGAGTGGACGTCAAATTAGACACGAAGCTAGAGCATTCCAGCATTCACACCCTTGCATTGCCCATACAGACAGGCGAGCACACACCCACACACGGCCACACACACACACCCACACAGTTGCTGGATCATTCTCACATTGGCGGGTGTGACACTGCTACATGCAACAAGCAATGTTTTAGGATGTGATCCAACAGAATCATGGCGTTAAAAAGGTGGGGGGAAAAAATCTGATCTTTGTCACGAATGAGAGCATCTCTCAACCATTTCCTGCAATCAGAGTCATCAGCAGCTTCCGTGGGCTTCAGTCTGAAAAGTTAAATTCAGCCTGACAGCTGCTGTTAACGGGCAAAGTGATGGATGAGTGTGTTCAGAAGCAAGCAATTTGTAAAAAAAACTGACTTTCATTGCAGCTAATGAGGAATGAAAACACTTAATAGAGCTAGTTTCTGGTGGTATTTCCGGTTTTGGACCAGAAGAGGGAGCTGCTAGTGGGGGAAGCTGGGGCCAAGCAGCATCCAAACTCTGTAAAATAGGTCAGTGAAATCTTTCTCCCTCACACACCTGGCTTGCTTCCTCTTGTCCTGTAAATCCAGTAAAACAGTAACACTGTTTGCTTTCTCTTCTCCCTCTTCGCCATTTTTTGCCCTCCCAACTTCACACTGCCGTTTTTTTGTACAGGCCACGTCCTGCTCCCCCACCCCCTTCCTGCCCCTTCTTCCTCTCCTCCTCACAATCCGTTTCTTCCCCTTTCTCCACCTTCTTCTCCTCTCTCATCTCTTTAGAAGGCCCCTCCCCGCCTTTATTGCACGCCTCAGCACAACTCCCAAACTTCAGCCATCACCAAACTCTGACAAATATTCCACACAACGAAGCACTCTCGCTTGCTGCTTACTTTTTTGCCGCCGCGCTAACCTTGAGCTTGCAAAGGATGCACGAGGCGCGATGGATGCGCGTGCACCATGCTTCCCGTGTGAGTGACTGTGTATGGTTTCATCGAATGCAGATCAATATCATGGCAAGGTTACTTTAAAATTCAATTAATAACAAAGCGAACATCCCATGAGCTGTCACCACCCGTGGACGGCTGGTGGGGGTGTGCTGGGCTAAAGTCAACGTGGTCCGATCCCAGGGGATGGGAATGAAAAGAAACGGATAAATTCATATCTGTATTATTAACCACATTTGTTTGGAGACGGGTTTGGCTGGGATGAATTTCTTACCAACTCCATGTTTTATTAACTGTCTCGGAGCGAGCCAGCAAAAGCATATTGTGTCTTGCGCCACCATCTGTGTGCATCTTTTATTTGCATGTGTTTGTGTGTGTGTGCGTATGTGCGCCTATTTCCGTCGTTCGCCGTTCGGCTCATTGAGGTCAGGTAAGTGGCTGCTTCGGATCAATCACAAAGTTGGAGCGCAAAGTTTTGTGGTGCCGAAAAACTGGTCATGTGCCACTTCGTGCTTCCACACAAGGGCCCCGCATTAAAATATGCATGTTGAGCCACCACTCGGTCTTAATATTTAAACCAGCCTGGAGGTGAGGCCCGCTTTAACGCAGCCTGACAGACCGTGTGTACAAAACACTGGCTGCCTCCCATACAAACTCGCTTAGCGCGCACGCACGCGCACACGCCAACAGCAGCAGTGCTGAAAGCGGAGACAGACAAACACGTACAATCAAGAATAAACACAAGCTGGTTTAGACAGAGGAAGCCATAGATTTACCCATAAAGTGCGCGTCCCATATGGAAAGAGTGCTTTTATTGGCTCCGTCTGAGCTGCTGGGGGGGGGGCGGGGTGTTACTGCTGGGAGGTTTCGGGGGCCTAGACCTCAGGGAGTGCGGCTAGTGAGAGTTTGTAAGTGAGGAGTGGAGCGTGGAGTGGCGGAGAGGGAGAAAGTGACCCACGGAGACCCAGGTGATCCTAGCGTTAATTACCGTCTGCTAATTACGAGAGAGACGCATCATTAAGCAGAGTGGGCCACCGGAGGGCTTGAGGACTCCCCGTCTCTCCTCTGCTCCTCTTCCCTTCTCCTCCTCCTTTCTTCCTGACCCCGATCTTCTGTCCCAATTAGCACTGTCCTGCTCTCCTCCCCGTCAGCCCCCCCCCTTGTGTGTTTCCATCAACGCTGCTGCAGCCGCTGTCTAAACACACGCAGCATTGGCGGGACGTGCCATGTAGACTGTGGGCACTGCACCTCCTCACACGGCGCACACACACAGCCATTAGAGGAGACAGTGCTAAAGAGGCCGTGTAGACACCTCTGTCTTCTTGCACAGTGACTAATGCGGCGTCACAAGCTGTCATCCATGCCTCGCTGAGTCTTCCTTTCCATTCTCCCTCCCTCATTGTCTTGAATTCTTCCTCACATTTCTATCTGTAATATGATCTGTCTGTTATTTTTCCTCCCTGTCTCCCTCCCTCAACTATTCAAGTCAGTTTTTTTTTTTTCGTTGCGCAGCACTTGAGTGATAGCAAAGTGTGTATGCCTGTGCTTCAAACAACTCCGAAGTGCAGGCACTTTCAAAGAAACAGCCTTGCACTGTTTGAGGATGAGTTGCAGTAAATGACAGGTTCGGCTGTTATGTAATGCCCCGCCCCCCCAGTCCCTCTCCTGTCCTTTCCCCTCTCATGTTTCTTGATACACATGTTCCCTCCCAGACCCCCTGGGGTTTCAGGTAGGATGGGATCAGCTGCCGAGGTGTCAGTTCCGAACCTTCTGCCAGTCGGACCATCTGGAAACCGGTGACTGCTTGGTCTGGGCCGTACCTCCAACCACCAGGAAGACCGCTAGGAAAGGCAGGTGGAGAGCTAAAGATATAGATGACAGAGAGAGAGAATCTGCAAAGAAGGGAGGGGCTAATGAAGACGAGGCAGGGAGAAAAGCAAGAGAGAAAGATGGTAAAGATGAGAGATGATGGAGATGAAGGGGAATAAGCCAGGAATTACTTTCTGTAACAAGGCTGAGAGCAGACTTTGTTGTGACACTGAGGAGATGGTCTCAGACTAAGCGCAGATGAAGACTTCACTGCAAATTATGTAGTGTGAATGTGAGTGTAATTCCATCTAACTCACCATTTAGGTCTCCATAATTTAGTGGTAAACTTCATGTGTACAGCACAGAAGTATTTAGAAGACAGGTCACACATAGCATGTAACATAAGTCAACAGAATTTTATGCTTGCTGACTCATTTATTTTATTGGTCACTAGGACTGGTGAATGTTATGTATTTTAAAGTTGGTAACCCGAATATTACACAGATTCACTGTAGATTCACTGCATACTTTATTAGTTAAACCTTCCTAATATAGGGTTCGACCCCCTTTTGCCTTCAGTACTGCCTTAATTATTCATGGCACAGATTCAACAAGGTGCTAGAAACATTCCTCAGAGAGTTTTGGTCCAAATTGATATGATAGCATCACAGTGTTTTCCACCGCACACATATGAATCCATCCATGCCTGTCATTCAGCTGCATCCCACAGGTGTTCTGTTGGATTGAGATCTGGTGACTGTGGAATACATTTGAGTATGATGAACTCATGTGACATGCCACATTATATTACTCGAAGAAGCTATTAGGAGATGGTACACTGCGGTCGTAAAGGGATGAACATGGTCTGCAACAATACTCAGGTAAGCTATGACATTACACAATGGTCAGTTGGTAGAAAGAAGTCCGCAGTGTGCCAAGAAAATATCCCCTACACCAGCAGCCTCAGTTGTTGAAACAAAACAGGATGGATCCATGCTTTCATGTTGTTTACACCAAATTCTGACCCTACAATCCCAATGTGGAAGCAGAAATCGAGACTCATCAGACAAGGCGACATTTTTCTATTTTATATATTTTTCTACAATTTCCTATTGCCTAATTTTAGTGAGCCCGTGCAAACTCTTGTACCACAGTGGTACCCAATGTGGTCTTCTGCTGCTGTAGGCTTTAAGGTTTGATGTGTGTTCAGAGATGCTCTTCTGCATACCTTGATTGTAATAAGTGGTTATTTGAGTTACTATTGCCTTCCAATCAGCTCAAAGCCAATCTGGCATCAACAAAGCATCTTTGATCAGAGAACTACAGCTCACTTTGAATTGCTTTTTCAGGTCATTCTCAATAAACCGCAGAGATGGTTGTGTGGGAAAATACCAGCATCCATCTAGTGTACCTGGACCCTATCATATCCACCATAGGACAAGAGGCAGGATACACACTGGGTGATCTATCACAGGGCTAACACTGAGAGACAGATGATCATTTTCACTCTGAAATAATCGGACTATCCCATTGGATGCCAATGGTCATGCTCAAACCAACTTAAATCACATTTCTACTCCATTCTGATGCTCAGTTTGAACTTCAGCATGTCATCTTGACCATGTTTGCACACCTCAATGCAGTGAGTTGCTGCCATGTGATTATCTGATGAGATATTTCTGTTAACAAGCATATCAAACTGTTAGAAACATTGGTGTAAAGGAAGTTGTTCATAGTGAAAAGTTTGGTTTCTCTGATGGATTTATCCCACCTGGGACATCATCCACTGGTTTGTAAAATCAGATTTTAAGGCCTTAACTTTATGGCTTTGGCCATTTTGTTTTTCTGTGACCTAGGTAAAAGATAAAGGGAAAGCAAATAACAGTAACAACAAAACTGGAAAATAGAAATTGTGCTATTAGTTAATTAATTAACCACAAAGCAAACCACGTTATTCATCAGATAATTATTTTACAAATGAAAAACAAACAAAAAAAATCGGAAAAAACAAAAAAGAAAACACTTAAAAGACTTCTAAGATTACAAATTTTTAATGAATTTCTTCTCCTAAAAGTCACCCCTATACAGTTATGACAAATGGCTAGTGAAGTTAGCTAACAGTAATATAATATAGAGTTTAATTCCACTTTAAAGTTCAGCATTTTAACATCAGTCTATGGAGACAGACTCTCTTCATTTTTATAACCTTTGAGGCTCCCACTTGCTTCAGCTACAATAGGTCACTTTTTTTCAGCTAAAATGCTCTAAAATCTACTGTACTTTCCTTCCCAGCATAAAACATTAGAAGTGGGTCCTTGAGTAGCTTTAGAGTCAGACATTTTTCGCAGAATGTAATAGAAATCAAAAAAGAGCCAAATGAAGGTAAATACTGCACTGAAAATTACAGGTGGCAGTAATCAAAGAATATGTGAATCTGCTGGAGATGTAATAACCTTAGTGAATGATGTCCTGTTTTGATAAGTTACAAGCTAAACAAGCATTTACTAAAAACAGAAGCCTGAATATGTTTGTGCAAGTGTAAAAGAAACGGGCATGTGAATGTATCAGCGGCACCTGTGTACCTCCAGTTTGGTACAATGAGCCTGATTGTTTCTCTGTTTTGGCCGCACTATGCTAGCATTTCTCAAACATATCCAGATAAAAATGTGTGTGGTCGGATTTTTGGCTGTGGCGAATGGAGCTTTTGGAAAACAATGACTCACTTGCTTCTTGTTCAGTGTGAGCGCTAATTTACTGATTTGTTTTGTTTTTTTGTCAAAAGAGGAGAAACTCAAGAAACTGAGATAGAGAACTTTTTAACATGACCTGAAACTTAATCTGACCAACATTTCACACTCCACCAGTCTTGTAAATCTTGCTCATATTTGGTTGCATGTTTAAATTTATGTTACACAAGCCACTAAGAGAAATCTATCGGTATCCATCTGTCCTTCCATGCTTGCTTATCTAACTGAGGGTTGTGAGGGTTCAGGGGTGGTGTACACAAGAAGTGGTGTACACCTTACTTCTCTAGACAGGTTGACAGTCTATCGCAGGTCTAATACATACATTGAATTGTCAAAAGTATTCACTTATCTGCCTTCACACGCATATGAACTTGAGTAAGATCCTATTCTAAATCCATAGGGTTTTATATTATACCGGCCCACTTTTTTGCAGCTATAAAACCTTCAAGTCTTCTGGGAAGGCTTTCCACAAGTTTTAGGAGTATGTTAGTGAAATTTTTTACCGAATTTTTGAGAAGTGTATTTGTGAGGTCAGACACTGATGTTAGACAACAAGGTCTGGCTTGCAGTCTCCGCTCTAATTTATCCCAAAGGTGTTCACATTTGAGGTCAAGACTCTGTGCAGGCCAGTCAAGTTCTTCCACACCAAACTCACTCATCCATGTCTTTATAGACCTTGCTTTGTGCACTGGTGCGTAGTCATGCTGGAACAGGAAGGTGCCATCCTCAAACTGTTCCCTCAAAGTTGTGAGCATTAAATTATCTAAAATATCTTGGTATGCTAAATCATTAAGTATTCCTTTGACTGGAACTAAGGGGCTGAGTCCAACTTCTGAAGAACAACCCTACCTCATAATTCCCTCCTCCACCAAACTTTACACTTGGCATATTGAAATCAGATAAGTACCGTTCTCCTGAAAACTGCGAGTGGTGCTGTGCTTTAAACCATTGCATCTAAAGCTTTGCATAGTGTTTGGCTTGGATACAGCTGCTGAGCCATGGAAACCCATTTCATGAAACTCTCAATGCACTATTCTTGAGATGATCGGAAGTTTGGGGGTCTGCAGCTACTGACTGGCCTACCGCTTCATGATGTCTGCTTTGTTATAATACCACTAACAGCTGACTGTGGAGTATTTAGTAGTGAGGAAATTTCACGACTGGACTGCACAGCTGGCACCTGATCACGGCACCACGCTGGAATTCACTGAGCTCCTGAGAGCGAGCCATTCTTTCAAAAATGTTTGTTGAATCAGTCTGCATGCCTAGGTGCTTCATTTTGCACACCTGTAGCAATCCAGTCTCACATTAAAAAAAAGGACTGATTAGCTACATTACCTGCTTTTATTAATAAAAATTTGAGTTTCCTGCTGCTTTAAAAGTCTTCACTGGTCAAAAGCAGTAGAAATCCTAAAAAAGTGTGACCTCGAGTTACTTCACTCTGAGAAGGAATTACAACAGTTCAATCAAAATTATTTGCTTTGATCACATATACGAGTCACTTCAGCAAGCAGCGGCTGGACCGCCAAGGACCACCGACCACTGCCCAATCCACATTATACAATATTTGAGGCATGTCCAAGTGGGAGGAGGCCCCAGGGTAGACCCAGGACACATTGGAGAGATTATGTACCTGAATGTCATCCTCAAAAGAGCTGGAGGTGGGTGGCTGAGAACAGGGGAAGGTCTGGGCGTCTCCACTTAGACTGCTGTTCTCACAACCTGGACCTGATAAGTGGCATATCACAAATGGATGAATCGATGAGTCACTTTAAACTGAATCATCAAATAGTCACCATTTGTTTCAACCAAAGTTAATGCAACCAGACTGAATGAAAAGAAAATGAACTCTTCTTTACATGCTGATAATGCAGTTTGTATATGCTGCAGCCTATTAACTAAATTATAATAGTAAGATATTGATTTGTTTGGAGCATGCCTGAGTCAGACTGACAATTCTCTTTTAGGAGATGACAAACAACAAAGATGTGTGCCTATCAAAGACTAAGTGAGGGAGACTGAAGATGGTTCGGGGGCGAAAGAGCTAACCTGTTTGTCTTTTGCTGCATTTTTGAATTTGGGACCACAAGTTATAATCAAGAGGAAGCAGATTTATACTTATAGGACAAACATTTTACCCATGATGTACAGTACTGTTATGACAGATGCTATGCTAATGGATGTTGTGTAAGACGCATGCTGGTGCATAAATTAGACTACAGCACAAGTTGATCAGACAGAATCTGGGCTACACACAGGAGCGAGGCAAGGAGATG
>VUQG01031192.1:14497-27947 GCA_015106755.1 Etia nguti | reverse complement strand
TTTATAAGATTGGGGAAACCTGCAGTCAGCTGAGACTGAAGAAGTCACTTGGATGAGTGACGAAACGTTTCTCCCACAAAACGCTACGTCCAGATGAACAGAATCAACTTTTGGAGAAGTAATACATGAGAAGTTTTTATGGGTGTATTAACTGCATTTCTGATTATAAGAAGGACTTAACTGATAAAAGTATTAGGATCTATTTTTTTTTTTAGAAAACATAACGCCGTTAACTATGTCTCATAATTATTAAAAAAAATGAATACCACAATGACAAAATTCCATCATGACAGAGTTTTTACGACCCTCTCAAAAATGATGCTTGTGGTCCTCACCTGTCTGAGGTGTACTGTCATTGTAGGTGGAGATACTTCCACACACAGCTATTCTCCCACAGTTCTTCATCTGCTCCAGGGCAACAGTTGAAAAAGAACCTCCCACCTAAAAATCACACAAATTAAAAAAAATCTGTAGTAAAAAACGATGTGCATGCAAGAGAAGAGTCAAACAAAAGAAGCTCACGTTTTCAAAGAAGCAATCATATCCTTCAGGTGAAGCCTTCCTCAGAGCCTCCTCCAGGGAACCCACAGTTTTGTAGTTGAAGGCCTCATCAAATCCTAGCTCTTTGAGGTAAGCCACTTTGGCATCAGAGCCTGCCGAGCCCACCACCTTACAGCCCTTGATCTTGGCGATCTGTCCCACCACGGAGCCCACCGCTCCAGCTGCAGCGTTCACCAGCAGGGTCTCACCCTTCTGGAGTCCCAACACTTCTTCTATCCCATAAACAGCCGTCAGTCTGCAGAGAGACAGAAACAGTAAATCCAGCTGTTGCCTCTTTGATTGCAATATTAATTATATCCACAAAAGTCACTGCTGAGAAACTCTGCTTCAGCTCATCAGCAGGACAAAATATCTGGTGTTTGCCCACTTACTGTCTTAAAAGAAGACTATTTTATGTAAATACTTCTCTAAAAAAAAAAAAATCACTCAGTTCTTACTGTTACTTATTTTTGGATTTTTATTGCTTTTATTAGGTTGCAATTTGCAACCTAATAACTGCTGGAAAAGTCAGAACATCCTGCCATGATTTAACGTCCAATAGAAAATGACTATGATCCATGCAGGTTACTAAAGTCTGTCTTACCCGGGCATCCCGATGGCACCCAGAGCCAGAGACAAGGACACATCTTTAGGCCACTCAGACAGGATGGGAGTGAGGCCGGTCCCATCACTGAGTGTGTGGGTTCTCCACCCACTGTTACTCACAACGTGGCTTCCCATAGGAAACGCTGGATTTTTACTCTGGATCACTCTAAAGAAAAACATTATTATCATTATTATTATTAGTACTAGTAGTAATAGTAGTAGTTGTTGTAGTATTATATGAACAGGTAAAGACTTACTTGGCCACTTGTTCTCCAATCATCACATCTCCTTCCTTCATGCGGATTTTGCTGAACAGCCTTTGAACAGTGTTTTACAATTGACTTACATCCACAGTGTTACTATATAAAAATATATTTAAAAATCCTCTATATTCTCTACTCACCTCATGTACGGGTCAACACTGAGAAACACTGCTTCCAGAAGCACCTCTGCAAACAAAGGTAAACTCATTTAGAGTGATCGAGGCGAAAGGTTTGACCAAAAAGAAAGAAGAGCGTGAACTCCTTAAGCAAATAGAAATAATAAAGTTATCATACCTCCATCTTTGGGCTCAGGGAGCTCCTCCACCTTCAGCCCAAAGTCGCTTTTCTTTGGGAAGCCTTCAAAGTGCTTAGTCATTACCCATGACTTAGCTTTCACCATGATTCTTCTTTTTCTAGCTGTAGGTAAATATTGCCCCATTACTATTATTAAGCTCATAGTAACAGACATGAAAGTGCTGAGTCATACAGCGCTTTGCAAAAAAGAGCTGAATAAAACCTGAAGTGTAACATTCACCCTGTGACGTTTAGCTGTGGTGAGCATCAAACCAACCCATCATCTGTTAACTGTTGCTATAAAGTGTTACACTGACAGCGTGGGCTGTCCTCAGGTTAGAAACTCAGAAATCCTTATCATGCTCAAGTACACACACACATTTACACACACAAGTGCTTTGAGAGTAAAAATATTACTATATAAGTACTGATCCATTCACCATTCAGTCTTTACGACCACATCAGTGAACTGACACCTTGTCTCTTAAGTACACCGCTGTAATCACCTTTGTGATATTTGTGGAAAAGATTCATGTCTATAAATCTATTTTAAATGCTTTACATTTTATTACTTTTAAAAAGAACTTGAGCTGTGTCACAAACAGCCACAGAATGTGTAATCGTGCTCCCAGTTCAGTGTTTGCTCGTGTGCTCAGTCTGATTGTTTTGGAAACACTGAAAACGTTTCCGTACAAACAGCCTGAAAATATGGAAAGACTCCAAGGCTTGTGGCCTCTAAGAGGACTGCTTTGAATCCTAATTTCAGAGACTCAGTGGGATTATACATCAATAATGTTGAAACTCAGTGTTATTTAGTTAACAAGCTTCTTTTATTTACTCATTCTTACTCCAGACCACAATAGCCCCACCTTTGTGTGCTTCCTTAACAATAATATCTCCATCTTTTGATAAGGCCATTTTTTCTTCACAGGAAAGATAAACACAATTTTTTTTCTTAAATAAATTCTCTACATCAAAATTACTTTTAGATCACTTTTTTTAAACAAAGGTATTCAAATGCAGCATGTTGAATGATGGATTTATGCTTAACATGTGGTCTGACCTCCATCCAGCTGAATTATTTAACAAATAATTAAAAGTGAAACAACAAAACTTGAAAAATGTCACTTTATGTGCAATGAATGAGTAATGTGGTAATAAGTCCATTCACCATTCACATCCAAGTATGCACACATAAAAACTAGTGCAGACGTTACGACCACATCAGTGAACTGACACTTTACAAGTGAAGAAAAGAGAACATTGTAGAAACACTGTAGTGGAGCATCAACTATTTCATGATCAGAGCGAGATAACACCGACCCCCTGCTGGTGTTTGCTGCTCTGCCTCAGAGTTACCTCCTGCAGTAAAATCACACACAATGCAGTTCAGAGACAAACACTTCTCTCTCCTCTGTGTGACTTACCGGTCGCCTTTCTTCACAGAGAAATGCTGGAAGCTGTGGAGTGGGAGTGGGTGGAAGTGAGCAGAGGCAGCTCTGAGAACGCTTAAGAGGAGAAAGGAGTGGGGGACGCACTTTTACCGTTCAATCTTATTGGCCGAAGATTTACCACACCATCTGAGGTGTGACAGAGGGCACGCTGCCAATAAGGTTAAAGACCGAAATCCAGCTTTCTTTGTTGCTTTACAGATGTTTGTCCCCCAAATTTAAAAATGATATCACTTTAAACCTCAGAGTTCCTCACACTGAGACTGTAATCCATCATTTCTGGATATAGATACAAACTAATAAGTTCAGGTGAGACATTTGCAGATTGAACTTGGATCATAATACTTGTATCTTTTGTATCTTTATTTGCATTTTTTCCCACATTGACAATGAAAAGTTTATTTTACTCTGCATCGCTCTACAGGAAAACAAGCATTTGTCAATCGAGTGTTGTGATTTCAGGGTGTGTGTTCACTTCAGTACTTCACTAGTACTGCAGGCTAAACTCACGTATATGACTTACAATGAAAATACAAGAGTAAACTTATATGCAAAAGTACTGAATGTATACATTTTTTGGTTTGTAGGTCATCAAATATTCCTCTCGCTTTTTGTCACAGAGAGACTCCACTCACACCTGCCAGGGAGACAGAACAGCCGGTGTGTGTTGTTAGGTTTGTGCACACAGACAGACAAGGAGACAGACGTGTTTGAGATAATGTTGGATATTTAATCTTAATGCTCTTTCAGTCATTTTTTTTTTTCACTTAGTCTACTGACACAAAGATAAGCAGCACATAGATACAAAAAACAACTGTCTATTGCCACAAATATGGATTAAAATAACACTTTAAAGATCAAAATCTGAGGAGAAAACTTGTAAATAATTTTTAAAAAATTGACACCATAATATTTTTTTTCTTTAATTACTGAGTAACTGGTAATGTGACTTTACTGTGCATGTGCCATCCCAGGACATTACTCAAAAATGTCACTAGGTGGCGTATAGCGCACAGGAGGAATGTAAACCCCTCTAGAGTACAGTTGTAAACAAGCTCAGGTTCCTTTTACTTTAATATTCATTTGCAAGGTTTAGGACTACACCCCTTTTTACACCCACCAGACTGGGGTGTGTCGGAAATAATATTTTTAATAACACCCCATTCTCCTGTGGGGCTCCTCCCACAGTCCAAAGTGCCCAATCAACGGGTGAGCCTAACCTGCACAACATTGTGCAGGCTGTAGCTGGTTGGCCCAAAGTCGTTCACCTGTCTGACCAATTGCATGTGAGAGCATAGTAAGCAAAGAATTGAAAGGAGGCTCGTGCATCAAACACATCTTACGTCACATCCCTGTGGTCTTTCTGCTTTGTCAGTGGTCAGTGGCTGCATCAGTAAAGTGCAGGAACTCAACCTGAACACCGGGCATGCTCTGATGTTTCAGTGTGAGAACAGCTACAGCCTGGTGGGAGCTCCACTTTCCCCACCTGCCAACGAGAGGAAAATAAACTCTTGTGCCTGACTTCCTCTTGTGTGGCAGCTTGTGGTATCTTCCGCATTCTCACAAATCCCTTTGCAACAGGAAGACAAACACACACTCAGAATTCTTTGCAACATTATTAAGTTCCTTAATCTGTTTCACATCACATGCCGTGACAAGAAGTCGCCCACTCAGCCACTCTTAATCTGGCTGCAGTCTGAGTTTGGCGAAATGTACTGATTTTTGAGTCGTATCAGGAGTGACCCGTGACTTAGAGCCGAGAAGCATTTCCACATATGGTACAGACAAGCTGGGATATGTTTTAACGCTATATCCCTCAAACATATCAATGATCCAAACTAGAGCTGTAAGTAACTTGTAAGTTCATTGAATAGTTAAATTATAGTTAAATTAAATTATTAGGATTAGTTGTTCTCCATCTTCTGATTCTGGCTTCAAGTAGTAATAATACGTATATATTAACTCGCTGTTTAAAATCCAAGTTGCACAGTGCTTCAAAAGGGCAAGAAAAATGAAACACACAGGCCTTTCAACCCTCAGGTTTTTCTCAGGATTTAAGGACCTGATTCTTGACTTTTTATTGTAACTCCCACCAGATGAGTAAACATTAACGACAGAGGCACACATCTGTACTTCTGCTTTGATATAATGGGAGCGCCAGCTGAACTGAATCCAGGAATCCCGAAATTTAGGAATTGCTTATCTCACTCGGCACAAGTCTGAACAAAAACATCACCTGTCTGCAGTTTTATGACTTAATCTGTAAAAAAAAAATTTGCTGCATTTGAATTAGAAAAAAATGCAAAAACACTCACATGATAGCTGAAATATGAGGATGTTACTCTGTTTAATAATCTGAAAAATAGTTTACTGCTATAAATAATAGAAAAGTGTTAAAAATCAATTTTCATTAAATTTCATCAAAGACAAATGTGTAAGAGCTCATCAGGCTAACACAGAGGACTTTAGATCTGCTCTTTAAATTATTACCAAGTGGACAAATAAGTTTTTATCTGTCTGTCTGGTGCATGTTGGACTTGTTCTTATCTATACACAAGTACAGATACTAAAGCAGACAGTCAAAACACTGATTGAGCTCCACACTGAATGCCAGTGTGCAGTCTGAAACTCAAATGACTGTTCAGATGTTTTACATATGAAATATGAAAAAAGGGGGCTGGATTCAGGCTAAGTTTCACTGAACAGCTGCTGAGTTTGTGCTCTTTCCTGCCTCCCTGCACACACTGTTGCTGTCCTGATGTGTTTGTACTGACGTTGTTTGTGTGTGTGAGGTTAAATGGCCCAAAGCTGCTGCAGACCTTGTTCTCAAGACTCATATTTTCCTATTTCACTGCATTTTTGTTGAGTATCTTCTTCAATGTATAGCTGCGTGAGATACGCTCACAAAATAGAAACTACGTGTGTGTTACAGGAAGCACTTCTCTGATCTTAATTGGATATTCTTGCATATGTAGGTGTGTGTTTTTCTCTCCCTCAGTGGTGTGCTCAAACAAAGCCTCAATGACACACAACAGAACAGCCAGCCTGATAAGCTGGTTTTAACCACTGGTTTTATTGGTATTATGCCAGTACCTAATCAAAAAACGGTTCATGCATTTGAACAAAAACACAAATGCTGGTGCTCAAAAGCACAGTATCAACAACCTGTTGGTGTAAAGTGGGAACAACTGAGTTCAGTGGCTGTAGGAGGGTCTAACACAAAAACATCTCACATGAGGTCCACAGCTGTCAGCCAGCTTCCTATGCAAATTGCCCAAATCTTTGTTACATAATGCCACGTGGCATCTGTTTGTTTGCTGGTTTTCTGTTTCTGTTCCGTGGTGCGCTGGTGAAAAGGACTGAAAGATACATTTAATGATAATTGTTTCTTGCTCACTTAAAGCACAAGAGCCACCAAAAAGCAGAACAAATTATTTGAAGCAATCACTTCTTAATTAATCTGGAGTCTTTTAGACATACTGAGTAAGAAAGATCAAAAACTACATGTTCATTGGCTGATCAGCTGGATTGCCATGAAGTTCTGTGCAGATGTTTTCCACTGTAACTGCTCTGGAAATGTTTTTGTGACACTTGTGTACAATCGTTTTGGTTGCAGTTTTTAAACAGAGATTGAATGTGTTTTTCAGCTCTGAAACTTATTTGTGAAATGAAGCTGTACTTGTACAATGTTGTACAATGTTGCTGTGCTGCCCTGTTGCACATGTGTAAACTATTCTCCCATTTTTATTAAAGCATAAAATATCATCAAAGTCTTTTGATTTGATGTAATTTATTTATTATATACACTTTGTTGAACACAAAACAAACGAAGCAGTTCAGGATCAAAATCAAAGTGTCATTAAAGCAGAATTAAAAGTGATCAGCATCATTTTATATCAATATTACAGGATATGTGGATATATTATTGCCTGTGTGAGATAGACTTCATGCTCATGAATCATGTACAGATGATAATGTGAGGCATTTTTATATTTTTGAAACATGTCCGTGTGTCTACTGGACTTCTGATCTCAGCTCTTCCACTTTTTGAAATAGTTTAGATTGATCAGCTCCGGAGAACTCATAAACCTGAAAGACAAGGATAGAGAGGGTTAAAAAAGGCTCATCGTGTCCAGCCTCAAAAACCCATTACATGCCAAACATCTGTACCAAATTGACAGGTACATTAACTTACCTTTTGGCCATTCTTGTAAAAATGGAATGTGGGCATGGATCTGATTCCACAGGATGAGGACACATCCTGAAAGACAAAACAAAGACATCAGATATGACATCACTGGGTCATCAACACCAATTTCCCCTGACTGGGGATAGTTATGATCAATTTGTGTAGCTGTAGATGTAGCGAGAGGCCATTAAGAATAGGGGGACTAAGACAGGCTTCTTCAGCTACCCAAGATCAAGCCAGCATCAGGCAAAGTCTCTCTGCACTCTCATTTGTCATACCAGCCGGCTGTGGATCCTTATACACGGCTTGTAGTGAGCAGTCCACACCACAGCTCAAAACTACAAAGGCGCACTAACAAGTCCTTTCATTATTCTCCCAATAACTACCAGAGGTTACTTTACAATTTGTGCACAATGCTGTGATGTGTTCAAATGTGCACATAATTCTGGTGTGAGAGTGGAGAAAATTCCATAAAATGCTGCAAAAACCACAAACGTGTTTGACAGGACTTTATACAACTGTACAGAGACGTGTCGAGGATGTACGCACTGGCAGAAGTAGTCCAACTGCTTCTGCAGGCTTATCAGGTAATAAGTAAACAGACTTACACGGGCAGCATCCACGTCCACCTTCAGGAAAATCACGTTTGCATTCTCTGACGACGACGCCAATTTCTGCAGAAGACAAGATCAGTGAGTCAACACGGAAGCATGGTGGCACCTTATTTAGGTGCCACCTTTTATGAGCTGTAATTAAATAATGTAAATCATTTATTAAATGAATAAATCCCCTAAATCTGAATCTTAATTTGTCAAATCTCATTTATATTTAGAAGAAAAATTCACAACTTCTTGAACAAGTTCTATCTTTAGCAGTGCTGCAGTTATTGCAGCAAAGGTGTCAAAATGCTGATCCTTTCTAGTGTCAATGAAAATAAGAGTTGGGGGGGAGTCGATTCTGGGACTAGAGCATCAGCACCATAGTGGCTCCTCTGGCTCATGAGCCATCCCAATTTACAGGTTATTGTAATGTGTGAGGGACAGAAAGAAAACTGTAGAGATTCTCATGAATTGTGGAAGTACAGACAGACGTACAGATGCAAGAGTTCGGATTCAATGAGCTAAAAAAAAAAAAAACAGACTTTAGTTTTGACAGCATTTACCTCATACACTGGGGCAATCATTCGGCAGGGACCACACCAAGTGGCTGTGAAGTCCACCACCACCAGCTTGTCTCCAGCTTCCCTCAGGATTTTATTGAACTCTTCCTAGAGAGAAATCAAAAAACAACAATAGGATTTCAAATGCATTTGAAGTTTGAAATTAATCAGACTGGAAAACAAAATTAGAAGGAAATTTTTCACATTAAAATATACTTTGTTATAATATACTTTGTTGTCCACTTTCCTCGTGATCTCTGCCTGCAGCTGTTTTTACACACAGAGGATTTCAGCCCAACACTTCCTCCAGCAAGATTTCACTTTTTAGTTTGCCCAACTTGGACTTCAGTATGGCACAACTACGTTACGTTAAGATTTAAACCAAAACTAAGCGTATATACCAGAGGTCCCCCTTGCTCAAAATAGCCTTTAGAGACTGCATGTAAGAGTTTAGTTAAACTTTATGCAGATCCATAAGAGTTCATTTTAACCCCCAAAAATAGTTTTTTGTGTCTTCATGGTGCTTTTTTTCCTTTTCTTTTTACTCTTCAACAAAGAAATTTATGTTGATGATGGTCTCTGCTGATCTTTTTTTTTTTTTTTTTAGGTTTCTCCACTCTTCCTCAAGTCTAAATGTTTCCTTGTGGAGTTTCCCCTTTCACAAAAGATGTAATGGTCGTTTAAGGCTATAAACTCATTTAAGATGACACTCTTAGGTTTGTTACACAAATGCAATACAATCAACACAAATTTACAATGAGCTCTGGGAAGCGTGTTTAAAGGTGCGCTTCTCTGAAAATCTACCCACACGTACCAAAACTGTTCTTACGCTTTTGGCACATCTGCAGCTGCTCCGATATAAAACCATAGAGCGTAAAAACATCCATTAATGTGTTAAAACGGAAATAGGGGCACGAAAAGTAGAGCAAATAAGACCAACTTACCAGATCGTTCACTTGGCGAACCATGATTCTTGCTGATTAACGTTTCTCAGATAGAACAACAACCCTCCAGATTTGGGAACGTCCTGCTGTCAGCAGACCCTCCACGCTTTTAAACACTCTGCGTAAAGTTAGCCATCAGCAGTGCCGGTCAAAGCGGAAGTCTCTGTAATTGGTTTACACAATAAAACAGTTTAATGAGCTAAAGTTTAAATAGACTGGTACTTATATACTACTCGGCTGAGTAGTATATAAGTACGGCTGAGTACTTTCTACTCAGCCGAGAACTCCAAGCGCTTTCTGCAGGTCTCATTCAGCCAGTCTCACACACACACGCATTCATACACTCTTATGAGACCAGGACTCATAGAAGCCAAGTGCAGGGACACAGACATCCCTGGATAAAAAATGGATGAAAGAGACCGTCAGCAACCTGTGTAACCATGGAGCTGACTCACCACCTCCAGCCTTCTGACAAAAGGCTGCATCTGCTCTTATATCTAGAGCACAACTTTAATCCCCATCGACCAGGCAGGTCCTTAAAAGCAGCACATGTAATTATGAATTCACATCAGATTCATGTCTAAACAAATAACTGTGTGCCTGCCTGCACAACGCGTAGAATGGCTGACCCAAGAAAAGTGTTACTCTGTTTTTTCTTGCTCACTGTGACTTTATTCACATCTGTAGCATAAACGTGTGATGAGGATTAGAAGAAAACTAGTAGTGCAAAGTGTGCACAGGGACAACCCAAAGACTGTCTCTGTGTTATCAGCTTGTAGGCACTTCAGGTTTCAGCACATAAAAGGTTATCTCACTTCACTTGAGTACTTGACATGGGCCTGATTTGGCTAATGATCAGCTCGAGGCTTCACAACACTAATAGCCCAGTTATCATAATCTAGATCAGCATGACAATGTTCCTCTTTTATACTTCTATGCCATTTTGTTTTTGACTGTAAAATGAAGCAAATGCTTTCTAATTAACAGCAGATGATCACTGCATCATGTTTCAGTAAACATCAGATTTACATCACAACAAATGAAAGGCGTTTGTGTATGTTGGTGTGTTGTTGTTTCATACTTTGCCACTTGACTTCCAATCGTCAAATCTATTTCCTTCATGCAGATTCTACTGAACGGCCTGTTGAGACCAGTAGTGTGTTATATAGTTTTTAAATATATCCCTATCATGAGTGTTAATTATAATGAAAATAATTCAGTTTAAGTCGCTCTTTTCTCTTCTCAACTCATGTACGGGTCGACACTGAATACCGCTTCCAGCAGCACCTCTGTAAAAAACAAACATTTAAAGTTCTCTGTGTTTCGCTTTCAACAAAATCTGAACAGTGTGCAATCCTGCTCAAGTCTTAAGTAAAGAGAAAAAACAAACTCATCTTACCTCCATCTTTGGGCTCAGGGAGCTCCTCCACCTTGAGCCCAAAGTTGCTTTTCTTTGGGAAGCTGTCAAAGCACTTAGTCATGGCCCATAATTTTACTTGAGTCATGACGACACATGATGGCAGCTGTAAATAAATGTTGCCCTTCACTGTTATCAAACTCATAGTAACAGATATCAAAGTGATGAGTCATCCAGTTTGTGCAAAAATGGTTTTTAAAAAAACTGAAGCTAAATATGAACTATATTTATTATATGTTTATTTGTGGTTTTCATGAATAAATAATCCCGATATCACATGCTAAATTATAACTATATAGTTTAACTCTGATTCTATAGGTTCCCCTTAGGTTGAAGGTTCACTATAATTATATATATTTTTATGTTCTTTACAGATTTTTAATCACCATTTTGTCATCGTTATCCCTGACTGGAGTTGGTGTCACTCACAGGGATAATTCTGTGTGAAAGAAAAGTCATATGACACATTAACCCTTTTTGAGCCAGCTGAGTAGCCAGCTGAACTTCCTTAGTAATACACGCCGCTGTGGTTCCTGTATAGACAAGAACAAATATTTAGATGTTTGAAATGTCTTTGTCTATGAAAGTTAATATATGGTTTAAATAAGTGGGGGCGATGATATCTCCCCCCTAACCCTGACCAGTCTTCCAATGCATTTGTGTTGTACTTTGTAAGTCTTTAGCTGTGATAGGAATTGCTTCTCTGCGTGTTGGAGCTAGTCGCCATCAGTGTGGATAATGGGTATCGAAGATCCCACAGGTCCCACCATCTCTTTGGAGTCATTAAGGGATGCAAAAAAAGACAACACTAACATGTTTTCCATATTTCCAACATTGGTAAAAGAACAATATATGATGAGAAGTCAAATAAATTTACATTTAGAAAAAACTTTGATCTACAGATAAAACTTCACATGAAATATCATGAGGTTTGATTACAAGACTGGCTTTTTCTAACTGAAGTATTTAGCCTCAAGAACCAAAGAAATACATTTTCCAAAGTTCGAAGGGTTATTATCCAAAGTAAATCAACAAATGTCTCGCCTCAGTATATTAGTGCTTTCACATATGCTGAAATCAAGGGTTGCAGTCTCATCGTGGGGAACACAGAAGTTTAAAGTGAGATCATCTCTAACTTTAGTGAAAAGACCCGGCTGGGTAGCAAACTGCACAGCATATTAAAGTACATATCTTTATCTTTATTGGGAAGGTGCCCTCAGATGGTGTGCAATACTTTCAGCCAATCATATCCAGCAATAAAAGCTTGTGTCCCGCCCTTTCTCCTCTTAATCGTTTGCAAACCTGCCTCTGTTCATCTACTCCCACTCCACAGCTTCCAACATTTCTCTGTAAAGAAAGGCGACCGGTAAGTCACACAGAGGAGAGAGAGCTGTTTGTCTCTGAACTTCATTAAATGTGATTTTGCTGGAGGAGGTAACACTGAGGCAGAGCAGCAAACATCAGCAGGGGGTCGGCGTTATCTCGCTCTGCTCATCAAATATTTGATGCTCCAGTAAAGTGAGATTTGTGCATGAACAGTTTAATTGTATTGTGTTTCATCGTTATTTGTATCCCTTTTATTCACCTCTATAGTGTCACTGATGTGGTCGTAAAATCTGAAAAATTAGAACCACTGAACTTGATTCTTCCTGTTCTTATGTGTGCATACTTGTATGTAAACAGTAAATGGACCAGTAGTTATAAAGTAATTTTTCAACTCTCAAAGCATTGTGTGTGTACATGTGTGTGTTTGAGCATGATAAGGATTTCTGCATTCAGTTTTTAATTGTTCTTTTAATCACAGCTAGGAAACTCAACTTGAGTGCAGCCTATGCTGTCAGTGTAACACTTTATAGTTAAACAATGATGTCATGAAAAATTTAATGATTTGTGTTGGTTTGATGCTCATCACAACTAAACGTCACAGGGTGAATGTTACACTTCAGTTTTTCATTCAGCTCTTTTTGCATAGCACTGGATGACTCAGCACTTTCATGTCTGTTACTATGAGTTTGATAACAGTGAAGGGCAATATTTCTTTACAGCTGCCATAAAAAAGAAGAATCATGGTGAAAGCTAAGTCATGGGTAATGGCTAAGCACTTTGACGGCTTCCCAAAGAAAAGCGACTTTGGGCTGAAGGTGGAGGAGCTCCCTGAGCCCAAAGATGGAGGTAAGTCTTTCTTCATTGTTCTCTCTACAGGAGAGCACCTTCTTCAGTTTTTGTCAAACATTAAACACCGAGCACTTTAAATGAGTTTACTTTTGTTTGCAGAGGTGCTGTTGGAAGCGGTGTTTCTCAGTGTCGACCCGTACATGAGGTGAGTAGAGAGCAGCATCACTCATACTGAACTATTTTAATGCTCCTGGCATAAATACATATTGTAAAACACTGCTGGTCTCAACAGGTCGTTCAGCAAAACCCACATGAAGGAGGGAGATGTGATGATTGGAGGTCAGGTGGCCAAGTAAGAAACACAAACACACCTGCACACAGAAAACTTTTATATGATGCGCTGTGATGTGTACGTACGTTCACTGACACAATCTGTATCTGCTGTTAATAACCAAAGTCTTTATTGGAGTTT
>VUQG01031192.1:0-12738 GCA_015106755.1 Etia nguti | reverse complement strand
TACCTCAAAGAGCTGGGATTTGATGAGGTCTTCAACTACAAAACTGTGGGTTCCCTGGAGGAGGCTCTGAGGAAGGCTTCACCTGAAGGATACGATTGCTTCTTTGAAAACGTGAGCAGTGGTGGGGCCGTTTCAAGCTTGCATGTAATATTTAATCATTGCTGTAGTCTTCTCTTGCATTTACACAGCATTCCTTACAACACGTTTCAATGTGTGTAAGTGACCCTGCTGCTTGGTTTTAGGTGGGAGGCCCTTCGTCAGATGTCATCCTGCAGCAGATGAAGAAATTTGGAAGAATAGCCGTGTGTGGAAGTATCTCCACCTACAATGACAGCCAACCCCAGACAGGTGGGTTACTGCCCTAATTTATTTTTTATGGTCAAAACTCCTTAAAGTTTTGTGCCTGCTAGGGAATGACAGGGTTGGTGCACAGACATGACCACCAAGCGGACCACTCTGATCGGGAAATTTGACTCACCTCATTTTGCTGTTTCATAAGAAATATAATTAAATAAATAAAAACACTATGACAGAGACTTATGCATCCATACTGTCACATATGAGAACTGCTGAATTTACATTTTAAAGCATTATTGCAAATACCAATCACATTTAATTAATAAACTTACTGACTGAGCAACATTCACAGGAGACACAACCGATTCAAGGTTAGGAAACTTACTTTAAACCCCATGAGGCACCAGTCTGGTATAAACACAAGTATTAAACAGCATGGTGTCAAAAACAGCAGAGATAATTTTCTTTAGGTTGAAAAGTGGAGTAATGAATTCACCACACACTGTGAATCCAAATCTCAACACATGCATATATTTCACCCTCCTCTTCTAAGGATTTACGGACGAATCCTAAGATTACACCTTACAGCTCTTTTGCACAAATACACCATTCTTGATGGCTTTGGCCTCCGTAGAGCTCTTCCCACTAAAACAGCTATTCTTAAAGTCTCCAATGACATTTTAATGCACAGTGATGGAGGTGAATATTTTGTTTGTTGACGCTGGACCTGACCTCTGCCTTTCATACTGCTGACCATCATCATCATGCTTGACAGGCTGATATATTGGGTGGATGTACCTGGATCTGCTTCGGAGTGGTTCTTGTCATATCTATCTGAAAGATATATTTTTGTGGCTTCTTTAAAGTTCAGGTCCTCTTCCACTTCTCTGGCCTACAGTGTGCCACGCGGCCTTTATTATTTATATTATGTTTGCTCCCTCTGTAGCATGTTTTGAATGCTTTTAAGGTGTTCAAAACCTTGCAGATGACAGTCAGCTGTATATCTCTTCCAAGACCCAAGATATTTCTAAGTTACAGATACAGCAAAAGTGCTTAGACTATTAAAAGTTGGATGGTAGACACATTCCTCCAACCTAATGAAGAGGAAACAGAAGTCCTTGTTTGTGCCCTTGATAGATTTATGCCTGAGGTAATGGAAGGTGTTGGTCTCTTTCAGGAACCTTGGGACAATATGTTACTCAGCCTTTACTTTAGATGCTCATGTTAAATCTCTGGTTAACTCTTGAATTAAGAAGTAATGGATGAGGGTGTGCTGTCTGTGCATCATTTAAGGGTGCAAACTAAAGATGCCAGAGCTTTTGCAACAGTGGCTCCCAGACTCTGGTTTTAATGCTTACAATTTTTGTTGTGAAGCATGTTGTGATATTTTTTTAAAGGTGTTTTATAGATGAAGTTTTACTCACACTTTGTGAGTCAGGTCTCTCCATCAGCCGCATAGCTCAGGTGGGTTCAGTGTACTTGGAACTACAGATGTCCAACAACAATGTCCACATATCACTGATGTACTTGGAAGTTTTATGAGGACATAAAAGTTTACAATGTAAATATTGAAGACATTTTTAAAGTCGCTCTTGGTAATGTCCATTAACAACATAGCAAAATTGCAAAAGAATCAACGATATTACTGAAAAAGTCCTTATTGCCCTTATAAAAGCATCTACACAGCGTTATATGCAATATAGACAAAAAATGTGTGCCATGTGCATCTCTTGGACCACATGGAGAATAAGATAATTTTTTTGGCTGTCATTCCTCTGTCTTCATGCTAGTTCTGACCCACAATCCAACAGTTCTGCCCTCAGTTAAACTCTGGTCATGTGACCATTACACTGTACGTCAAACAAACCTTACAGCAAGGTTTATAGCCCTTTTAATCAGCCTTTAAAAAAAATATATAATTATATTACAATATTTTATAATCACATATTTCAGACAATTTTAAAAAAATCTTATTTAAATCATTTAAATCAATTTCAACAAATAAATTAAATATACACAAATCTATGACAGAAAAATATAAAATAATCCTCCTTTTTTTTTTTTTAACTGTCTCTGGCACACTTACAGTTCTCAGTCAACATTTAGCTGGATTCTTACTGCAGTGAAAACTGGGGTGTTCAAAGCTTTCATTACCAAACTGTATGGATTAATTTGAATTACAGGTGTAAAAGTATGTAGGTGGCATTGGACTGAAGGGGAACAGTGACCTTTCTGGAGGGGCCTGGACCCCAAAGGCCCACATGTATCACTGAACACAAAATGCAGTTAATACACCTGAAACAACTTCTTCTGTATTATGTATTTTTCCACTAGAGGGAGACACTGCACTGCTAAAGATCCCTGAGTGCTGTGGAGGCACGCAGACAGTAATTTTCGATATGAATTGTAGTTTTCTGTGAGTGAAAGATGGGTCAAATTTTTCTCTTGAACAACCTATGTTTTAGGTCCGTATCCCTACTTCACCATGATCTTTATGGAGCTGAAGATGGAGGGCTTCTTGCAAAGTAGGTGGGAGCATAAGCACCATGAAACCCTCAAAAGACTGTTGGCATGGGTGAAAGAGGTTAGTGTGAGCCTTTCTTTTAAATAAAGATATAAACATCAGTTACAAATGTTTCTGTTTTGATGTATTGTATTTGTGATCTGTGTATTGTGCGTCCACAGGGCAAACTGCAGTGTCGGGAGCACGTCACAAAAGGCTTTGATAACATGCCGGCTGCTTTTATGGGGATGCTGCAGGGAGAAAACATCGGCAAGGCCGTCGTCGCAGTCTGAAGTGAAACAAGAGTTCAATGCAAGAGAACCAGCATTACTAATAACTGCCATTATTACACAATCTATGAATTAATGAAGGATTAATCAAAAACCATAGAACACATAATTTCACATTAACATTTCAAATTCCTGATTAGTTTTATAACCACAGTAATATCAAAGATTAAAGCAACTCTGGGATTTAATCTCATAGTTTAGTCATTCAAAGAAATGCGATTTCTAATCTAAACAGCATTACTTTATAACAAATCATTAAAGCTACATCTGAAACAAACCATCCACAACTGGGAGAGTAAAAGGTTTTAATCTCTAGAACTGAAAATTTCCTTAAGAAGGAGAAAATGGTGATAACTGTAAGGCTTTCACTTTGCTGTGTTGAACAGTCTGGATCTGTTGCTACTGCATTTACAGTGTTCACTGAAATATAATTGACCAAGTGCTTTGTATTTACTGAAAGCCTTTGTGTGGATAATAAAGTTTTTATTCTCTTGAAACATAACCTCGTGGTTCATGTTGTAGACCCTACTCATGTATCTCAAAACAAAACAGTGAAAAAAACGTTTTTTTTCTTTTAATTTTAATGATTATAGGTATAGCTAGTGAAAATCAGAAATCCAGTGTCTGTTGTTATTTTGGAAATAATTTGTAAGATCTAACAATAAAACTATTTACCATACAGAAATGTACAACTTATTAAAAGTATAGTCATTTTCACACTAAATACTTGGATGGGGCTCCATTATACTAAAGGACAACTTTAGTATAACGGAGTGACAACTATGCGAATGTTGTTATAAATTGGAGGAAAAAAAGATGCACATGACAAGTTTGATGTTAACCAGACTTTAGACTTTTTTGAACACTCCAAAAAATAACTCTTTAAATGAACTTATTTGAAGTTCATTCATTCATGGAACCGATTTCCACATTAATAAATGGCTTTCTATTAGTATTAAGTACTTTTGTTGGACTAACACAATTTGCATGGGTTGGATCAACTCAGTTAAATTAAGCTGGACTCCAGTGCAGTAAATAAATTCATTATGATGGTGAATTTAAAGATTCATCATTAATGAATTAAGTTTGTCCAACTCAAGTACATAAGTTGGAATAACAGAATTGCATAAAGCTAAAATAAAGCGATTTAATCACACGGAAATCCTTCCCATTATTTTTTAAATGTTCATTTAGAAAGTTATTTTTTGAGCGTAGGTCTAGGCTGCTGGGGGCTTCCCATTATGCACAGTGTTTCTTCTTGTCTCACCTTTTTCATTCACTGTGTTTATACACCTCTCTGCCTAATCATTAGCTATTTTTTTTATCTCTGACTCTATAACATAAAAGAAAAGAAAAAGAATAAAAAGAAAAACAGTGATTATTGAGGAAATACATTTTTTTAAGGCAATAAAATATTTAGCATAAGCAGAACAAAATGGATGGATGGGTATGTATAAAAATAACAACTTTATAACAAACATGAGGGTGGTTATGGTAAAATTAACTTCTTGCCCAACAAGAACTTTCAGACGCAGGCAGCATTATGTCCTCCATCATCAGAAGCTGGGCAACTCTTTTAGTCAGAGTTATCAATAGGAGCTGGGCTGGCTGGTTCCCCTCACCCACACTGCCTATCTTCTGAAATTTGTTTGTAAATGAGAAAGCTGCTGGGTCCTTCAGATGAAGTGCATATATGTTTCTATTGATTTGAATTGCTGCGAGCACATTTCACTTTTTTTGTGCTCCTCAAAACCTGTTTCACAAGTTTCTTATCTGTCCTCCAGTACAACCTGTCATCAGTCCACTGTTATTTTCCACATTAAAAAGAAAAAGAAACAACTGTTTTGTGAAGGATGGCAAACAGTTAAACGTGTGATTTTTTTTGCACATCAGCGACAAAAGTTTTTTTCAAATCTTTTTCACAACACATGCTGTGACAAGAAGTCACCCACTCAGCTACTCTTAATCTGGGTTAATCTGAGTTTGTTGAAATGTGCTGATTTTTGAGTCATACATCAGGGCTGACCTGTCACTCAGAGCTGAGAAACATTTCCAGACATTCTACAAATAAGTTGGGATATGTTTTTAGTAATGCAATCCAAGTTGCACAAGTGCTTCACCAGGGCAACAGGATGAAACACACAGGCCTTTCAAACCTCAGGGTAAAAGCAGACAATAAAATTTGGTGTATAAAAACCAACACAGTGCAGGAGAAGAAAGATCTCGCTATAGTGAAGGACAGTCCACAGAAAACGGCTTGTATGGACGCAGGTTAGGTTACTAAGATTTTGGGTGGGGTCTTTGGGGGATTTCCTACCTGCGTGGTCCAGTTAGTCAACGTAAATGGAAGTTCTACCGCCTCTTATCTTCCTCTGTATCACGAACTGTGTGAATACTTTCTGTAGACTGGATCCAGGGAAAAACTTCACCCTTAAACAAGAAAAACAACTTCTGATGACACAGCAGTTTCGCATACCTGGTTAAAGCCAGAGGTGCACTTATCTCATTTATCTCATACTCCAAGTGATATCGTTTTAAGAAATTTTGTTAAAAATATTTGTTATATGTTAAAACATCTGGTATTTAAAAAATCAGCCATGCAAGACATTAATAGGTTTTTCAGGAACTGATTCTTGACTTTTTATTGTAACTCCCACCAGTTTTATGGGAGTCATTCTAAAAAATTGTTTACTGCTATACATAAAGTAAAGGGTTAAAAAAATCAATAGAAAGGTCACATTTGAAAGAAAAACATGAAAACAATTATATCAGCCTGAAATCAGGTTTTCTGTTGATCATATTTGTTTTATAATAAGCTGAAATGTTTCATTTATCAGGCTAACACAGAGGACTTTAGATCTGCTCTTTAAATTATTACCAAATGGACAAATTCGTTTTCATGTGTCTGTCTGGTGCATGTTGGACCCGTTTTAATCTATACACAAGTACAGATACTAAAGCAGACAGTCAAAACACTGATTGAGCTCTGCACTGAATCCCCGTGTGCAGTCGGAAACTCAAGTGACTGTTCAGTGTGTGTGTGTGTGTGTATGTTTGTGCGTGTAAGTGTGTGTGCAGGTGTAGGTGTGTGTGTGTGTCCTCTTCCTCACTTGTGCTCAAACAAAGGCTCACTCACACACAGTAGAACAGCAGCCTGATAAGCCGGTTTTAAGCCTGGTTTGGCATTATACCAGTGCCTAATTAAGATCCAGTTTATGCATTTGAACAAAAACACAAATGCTGGTGCTCAAAAGCACAGTAACAACAACCTGTTGGTGTAAAGTGGGAACAACTGAGTTCAGTGGCTGTAGGAGGGTCTAACACAAGAACTTCTTACATGCAGTCCACAGATCTTGGATTTCCTGCAAATTGCCCAAACCTCTGCTACATAATGCAGTTGTGGGCTGGTTTTCAAAATGCGCTAATGGACCAACACATCAAGTTCACCAGGGAGGATATGAAAAGTGGCAGGTTAGCTTTCTTAGACTGTGAGATTTCCATCAGTTATGGGGGACATTTAAAAGTTGATGTGCACTGTAAACCAACGCGTACAGATCAGTATTTAAGGTTTGACTCTCATCATCCACTGGAGCACAAAATGGGCGTTATCAGGACGCTACAACACAGAGCGAACACCATCCCCACAGAGACAGGGGCCAGGGAAGCAGAAGAACATCAAATCAAGAAGGCCTTGAGTAAATGTGGTTATCCCAGCTAGACATTTGTTAAAGCTGGGAAGGCACCTAAAGAAAGCTCCAGGAGAGAAGAAGGACAACTGCTGCCTTAGCAAAAACCCTTAGTGATCCCTTATGTGTCAGCATGTTTTCGGAAAACACGCTGCGCCAAAAATTGGTTCACCCCAAGGATCGGGCCCCCTGGCACAAACAGAGCAATATAGTGTTCGCTGTTAACTGCCAGCTCCAACATGCTACATACTTGTACAACATGTAACAATTCTTGCCATGATGATCTACTGTATATGTACAAACTACTCTGACATTTTTATCAAAGTACAAAATACCAATTCATTCATAATTCATTTATTAAACTTTTTGATCACAAAACATACAAAGTAATTCAGGATCACAGCCAAACTGTCATTAAAAACAGAATTAAAAGTACTGAGCAGCTTCATATTACAGCCTGTTGTTAAGACAGGGACATTAAACTGTTACAAGATATGTGGATATATTATTGACTGTGCGGGATAGACTTCATGGTCATGAGTAATACAATAATACCGAAGATAATGTGAGGCAGATTTTGTTTTTGAGATATCTCATCTCAGCTCTCTCACTTTTTGATGTAGTTGAGCTTCATCAGCACCAGTGAACTCATACACCTGAAAGAGGAGGACATCGAGTTAAAAATGTCATTAAAAAATCCCACATAATTTACCATTTATCCTCAATGAATTGTAAAATAGGACACGATAAGCTTCACACTAACAACCCAAACCTTGATTTAAATGAGATTTAACTCAGTTTCTTTAATCGTGAGACCACTGAATGGAGGCCTGGCTTCAAGCTCGCCTCCATTGGTCAGAAAGGGTAATTGCTTTGTTGTTTAAGCCATTAGAAAATATTAAATGATTCATGTATGATGTGCCTTTAGAGGTTTACTGTGAAAGATTAAGAGGAAATCCTTAGGGTAACACGGATCTCATATGTGCCAGTTGAAAATAATACTGAGATTATAATTGCATAATCATTGCACGAGGCTCATTGTTTCCAGGCTCAAATTCACTACATCCCAAACATCTCCACCCAGCTACATGAGGCACTTTGACTTACCTTCTGGTTATTCTTGTAAAAGTGAAATGCGGGCATGCGGGTAATGTTATAGAATGACTTCACATCCTGAAAGACAAAGCAAAGATATCAGATGAGCTGACCAGGTCATCAACACTCATTGCCCCCGACTACGGCCGGTTCAGACCAACTTGTGCAGCTGTAGATGTGGCGAGAGGCCAAAACATGTGCAAATAAATACATTAAGAATATGGTGAATAACACAGGCTTCTGCAGCTTTTATGAATATTAATAATAAGCTACCCAAGAGCCTGTCTACATCAGACAAAGCCTCTCCTTCAGACTTCAGTGTTGCCAGTTGTGCAGAGTGAAAGCTTGTTGGCACACAGTCTGTGTTGTTTAACCAGGCTGGATCAAAGCAGTTGTCGACAGATGGTCACATGAGTCAGCTAGTAGTTCTTCCCAGAGAAAAATAAATGTTTAACTAACTTAGAAACCTATGCTGGCTAATGACTTTTATTTTCATGTAATGACATGAAATAAACATAAATAAAACAGACCCACACAAGGGAAACTAAAGTGGGTTCAGCAGCAGATTAAGTAATCCTACTGCTTCTCCAGCCTTGAAAGTCAAACACGGGCCTACCCTGCCATCAGTCGCGTCCACCTTCAGGAAAATCACATTCGTGTTGACAGGCTCCTCTGACATCTCCTGCAGGAGAGAAGATCACTGAGTCAACACGAGAGCATGAACATCTGCTGCGACGTCACAAGAGTTTTGATCCTTGTGAATAGGTTCTCTTATTTAATTGTCGCACTGCTGCAGGTGCATGGGGATCACAATGATGCTCTGCATAGTGTCAAATGGGGGCACTAGAGCATCAGTACCATAGTGGTTCCTCTGACTCAAGTTATTGTTGACAGAAAGAAACTTGAAATTCTTGTGAATTTTGGACATGCAAAAGCTCATGAGACAATGAGCTAAAAAAATTAATGAATTAATAACGTGATTTTAGATTTGACAGCACATACAGCAAAAATTGGGGCCATCATTTGGCAGGGGCCACACCACTCGGCTGTGAAGTCCACCACCACCAGCTTGTCTCCAGCTTCATTCAGGATTTTCTGGAACTCATCCTAGAGAAAAAAAGAAATAGAAACAACATGGATGGATAAGTGGCAGTGACTGAAACACGCTGAAATGAACTGCAACAGCATGTTCAGTGATTTAGAACATGGGAAGAGCCGTTTTGGTGGTCATCCAAAAGTTTAGCACTACCGCACCTTCAATGGGTGGGGCCTCCATTTCGCAATCGCCACAGCCACCAAAACGCACAACAGTGACGCACAACAGTCACACAACCCCACCACTGCAGGCACACTTTCGGGTTTCGTAAAGCATTTATTTTGGCATTTTTTACTCACAACACACACCAAAACATATATCTGTGTGTTGTCATATATCAGTATCTCATCTTCAAAGTAGCCATTCATTTTACTTACATTTCTCCCTACCCAATTATTTCCATCCCGCTATTTTCTTACCATGTTAATTACACCTTTCAAGCCATATTCCTCACTATGTTGTTAGAACTGTCGTCCCTCACCTTGCCCTTCTCCACAGTGGTGCTACCAACAGCAGCAGCAGCAGCCTGGTCTTCTGACTCTGAGGGCTTGTTCATACTTGCTGCTGGTGCTATAGGTTGACGGTGCAGCTGCAGCCTTGCCAGTTAACACGTCGGTTCATTTGACACGTTTTGCTTCATCTATTTCTAATTTCTTTCTCTTGCTCAGCTTTTCAGCTCCACAGTATAAGTTTTGTTTGTCCACTTGTATCAACCAGTTCTTCCAAGCTAAATTATGTTCAGCAAGCTGCGTGGGCGCGCATGGAAAGTAGGGAAAGCCCCGGTTGCATTCGGAGTTTTCATTGTGCAATCTAGTGTTAGCGATGAAAATTAATGAATGGGCAGCTGCCGGTGCTTGTAGGGTAAGCGGAACGCCAGGTTACCAGTCCAGCACTGCTAACAGATATACCAGGGATTCCCTGGCTGCATATAAGATTTCTGATCTGGTGATGCTGTGATCCGCTGACCTTTGTAAAGTTTATTTCCGTACAAATGCAATACAATCAACAGGTAATTACAACGAGGTTCGGAAAGACATTTTTCAATATCAGTGAGACCTTTTAACTGAATAAATAAAGGATGCCACTTCACCAGAAACCGATTGCGGCTTCTAACGGGTGACCGGAATGTTGTTTGTAGCTCAAGATGAAATGTCATTCATGAAGGATATCTTTGACATATGTTTCACATGTTACAGCCCAACAAGTCATTTACAGCAGTTTAAATACGGATAATGCCTTTTTGGCAGACGATCACGTTTTGGCACACCTGCGCGCGGCTGCTCCGATAGAAAACAGTGAAGCGTAAAAACATCCATTCATATTCATATTAAAAAAGGAAAGAGGCGCAGAAAGCAGAGCAAACAAGACAAACTTACCAGATCTTTCACTTGAACCATCATAGCTGCTGATGAACGTGTTTCGGACAGAACAAAGTGTCAGCAGACGCTCCACGCTTTTAAACACTGCGTAAAGTTACCCATCCTGATCAAAGCGGAAGTCTCTGTATTTGTTTTACACAATAAGAGTGTTTAATGAGCTAAAGCGTAAATGAATTAGTACTTACAGTATATAGAGCCTATTTTACTCAGCTGAGCACTCCAAGGGCTTTCTACAGCTCTCGTTCAGCCAGTCACACACAAATTCATACACTCATACGGGACTTTCATAGAAGCAGAGTGTAGGAACACAGATTCCCCTGGAGATTAAATGGATGAAAGAGACTGTGTAACCATGGAGCTGAACCTCACCACAGCCTTGACAAAAGGCTGAAACTGTTAGCAGATGTTAAGCGTTGGTGCTATTATATCTGGAGCACAACTTCAGTCCCATCGACCAGGCAGGTCCTTAAAAGCAGCACATATAATTATTTTATTCACATCAGATTTACAGTTAACCGCAGTCCCAAACATGAAGCCCACCACACACCATGTTGATTCAATCGAAATTAAAATGTTTTATTATTCGCTCCCTGTACATACAAAGAAATTTGATCATGTCACTGTGAACAAGGTCTTAATACAGCAGAACAGATCTGCACTGCACACACAGATACCCGCTGTGATGACAGGATAAGAACCCTGAGTCTGGAGTTATCATCTCTTCTTTATTCATTGGTGGTTGTGTTGTTAAGTAAATCACCAAAACTTACACCTTAAGCAAACTGATGCTGATGTTGCAAGATGTCAAGTTGTCAAGTACATGACAAAAGACACAACTATCAATCACAGGCCCAACTCTGTGATGACAAAACTACTCAAAGGGCTGAAATGTTAATGTGAAATTATTGTGTTCTATGTTTATTCCTTCATTAATTCATAGATTGTGTAATAATGTCAGTTATTAGTAATGCTGGTTCTCTTGCACTGAACTCTTGTTTCACTTCAGACTGCGACGACGGCCTTGCCGATGTTTTCTCCCTGCAGCATCCCCATAAAAGCAGCCGGCATGTTATCAAAGCCTTTTGTGACGTGCTCCCGACACTGCAGTTTCCCCTGTGGATGCACAATACACAGATCACAAATACAATACATCAAAACAGAAACATGGGGAACTGATGCTTATATCCTTTTCTCTTTGATAAAGAACTAAATAGCTGACCTCTTTCACCCATGCCAACAGTCTCATGAGGGTTTCATGGTCCTTGTGCTGCCACCTGCTGAATACGAAGCCCTCCATCTTCAGCTGTTTAAGGATCACAGTGAAGTAAGGGTACGGCCCTAAAACACAGATCATTCAAGAGAAAAATAATGAAACAATGAAACTACAATTCATGTCTAAAATAACCATCTGTGTGCCTCCACAGCTCTCATGGGTCTACAGGAGGACAACATCTCCCTCTGGTGGAAAAGTATTCACATGAGAAGAACCCAGGGCCATTCAATGATGTCACTGTCCCCGCCTTTGCTGAGTGCTACTTACATACAGTTAAAGCTATAATGAAGCCCTACAGTTTAGTAGGCCTAATTAAAGAGTTTAACACCAAAATCTATAAAAACTTGCTGTAGTCGGTGGATCAAAGGGACATGAACAAGTCACATTATCTCTGGAGATCTTTAACTTTACACCTGCAAAATAACTCTCCCAGTGTGTGATGAGATCCTGACTCCATGCACTTTGAGAAAATGTGTCTTGATTTTTGGACGCCATGCTGTCTAACACAAGTATTGTCTGCATGTTTGCAGTTGTAACATTTGTAATTGAGGCTGCATTTCTTCATAGGGTTTAAAGTAGGCTTCTTAACCTTAAACTGGTTGTGTAGACTTTAAATGATGCCAGATTTACAAGTTTATAAAGTATGTTGGATTTTCAGGAAATATTTAGTATAGATGTATAAGTCTCTGTCTCAGTATTATTTTTATTTATTCTTATGAAACAGTTTGTATTGAGCTCATGTCTTTGACAAGGAAAAGTAAATCAGGGCAGTAACACACCTGTCTGGGGTTCATTGTCATTGTAGGTGGAGATACTTCCACACACGGCTATTCTTCCAAATTTCTTCATCTGCTGCAGGACAACATATGAAGAAGAACCTCCCACCTAAAACCAAAGATTGAGAGAAGACTACAGCAATGATTGAATATTACATGTAAGCTTGAAACGGCCCCACCACTGCTCACGTTTTCAAAGAAGCAATCGTATCCTTCAGGTGAAGCCTTCCTCAGAGCCTCCTCCAGGGAACCCACAGTTTTGTAGTTGAAGGCCTCATCAAATCCCAGCTCTTTGAGGTAAGCCACTTTGGCATCAGAGCCTGCCGAGCCCACCACCTTACAG
>VUQG01031191.1:0-12911 GCA_015106755.1 Etia nguti | reverse complement strand
ATTTGGGGTGCAATGTCCGGTGCAGGTGTTGGTAAACTCTGCTTTCTTAAATCCAAGGTCACTGCAACAGTCTACCAGAATGTTTTAGAGGACTTCATGATTCCTTCTGCTGAGGATCTGTATGGAGATGCAGATTTCATCTTCCAGCAGGACCTGGCCCCTGCCCATACCGCCAGAAGCACCAAAACCTGGTTTGATGGCCATGCCATCACAGTGCTTGACTGGCCAGCCAACTTGCCGGACCTAAACCCCATTAAGAATCTATGGGGTATTATCAAGAGGAAAATGAGGTCCACCAGACCCGAAACAAAGAAGAACATAACTCCCAGGCAATGCCGCAGGCTGATTGCCTCAATGCCACGGCGGATCGAGGCAGTGATTAAAGCAAAGGGATTCCCAACCAAGCATTGAAGATTGACATGTCATTTTGAAAGTACCACATTTTGATTGATTTGATGTGATCCTAATTTATTTCTTTTTTTCTGCAAAAACTGAGAAGTAAATGGTGATGTCTTCACAGTATTCTAATTTTTTGAATTCCTGTTTTCGTGGGTTTTATGGGCTGGAAGCCCAAATTATGTACAAATAAACAACTAAGTACTTGAAATTGTTTAAGTTGTGGGCCCTGAATCTATAATCTATGCAAGTTTAATGTTTTGAATGGAATTATGGAAATAAATAAAGTTTTCCATGACATTCAAATTTTTTGGAAAGGGTCTGTATATGTCTCCGTATATTACAGATATATATGGATAATTTTGTTAAATTCCATGGAAACATCAATTATATTTTCATTAAGCAAATAAGCTACATATATATATTCAACAGAAACAGCAAAATTAGCATCTTTCTGATCTCATCTTATTTTTTGTGAATAGAAATTGTTTTAACAGTATGTAGCTTTGTCCAAAATGAACAAGAATAAGTATTCATTTTAAAGAGTACATTTTCATCAAAGACCTTTGGACATATCATAGAGAGGAAAGCACAGATTTGCCACTCTTTCATATTGAATCATTGCTCATTATTGTAACTGTCACATAATTATGACGGGTACCAGTCAAAATGTGTACTATATTAATCCAGTGGCTGATAAAAACATAAACCATTTGTTAATAGAAGACCAAAAAAGACAAACCCTGAGTTGCCACTATTTGAATATTTACTTTGGTTGTTCTCAACTGAGAATTTGTCTTGGTTCAGTATAAGATAATCCAGTTGTGTGTTGGTGACTATATGTCTCTATGTTTGCATTTGTGTGTATGATGATGATTTGAGTGCTATTGAAGAGCAATATTTTCCACTCTGTGGCTCTTTATGGCAAATTGCTTTCCCTAGTATTAGTTTCTAGTAATGTAAAACATAAGTGACCAGAAATGAGGCGTATATTTGTCTCCTTTTATTAGCTGCAGTTCATACACTTACATACACATGCAGACATGTCTCCAGCTGGCCATAATGGGAATAGGTTTATTAATGGTGTCCTAGGAAAGTCTCTATGGTTGATATGAAGAATAATTGTCTATATTTATACATGTGTGCCTCATAGTGTGTCTTTTTTCTGTGTGTTCTGCTGGTGTCATTAGTGCAGGAAGTCCCCTTTTCTTTTGCACTCACCCCTACATCCCACACCCCCTCCATCTCTGGTGTGATAACTATCTAGTGGTGATGGATAAGGTTGAGGTGCTGGCTGTGGAAGTGGTCAGGCCAGGCCACTGATCCCGTGGTGATAGGAGCAAGGACAGGGTCCCTGTCCCTCTACCGCTCCCCCTCATTCTCCCTCCTTTTTTTTTTTAAACACCAAACAACAACTGAAGGTCACCTTAAACAAAGCAAAAACATTTAAGTTAATCTGCATTGCCAAAAGTTTAGCCGTTATTCGCACAAGTTCTTAAGTAATGTAGTCTTAGAGGATCCACTTTGAGATTTTACCTGGACACACGGACAACTCTCTCTCTCTCACACACACACACACACACACACACAAACAAGTTTTTTCACCTTTATTCTTGCACTTAGCCTGAACTCTCTTAGGGAGCTTTCTTGTAATTTCTGTAAGCAGTCTTCGGGAATAGTTGGGAAATCCAGAGCTCTACCTTAGATTTTAGCTGGATGTACTCCTTCAGTAATGTTGAGGTCTGAGCTCTGGGTCGATAGTCTTCCATTGTGTTGTTGTTTTTGTGGTGGGTTTTTTGTGTTTTTGTTTTTGTTTTTTTAATCCAGATGTAGTTTTTTGTGCATTGGCAGGGTTTTGGGGCCATTGCCATGATGATCTCTTCTTCTTGTTTGACTCCTCAAATATTTTAAGGAGAAACTGCACACCATGCTGAGATGTGCCAAGTTTTCAGCTTATTAGCTCCATGGGAATCACTTCGTTAGTGCTAAAATACTATGCTATGCCTTTAAACGCTGTTATCTTCAGCAGGTTTTGTCAATTTAACTAATGAATTGATAACAAGTAACGAAGTGCCTAAAGATACAAATTAAAATAGGTTCTTCGAAAATTTGTCTGCTGTATGTAGACACAGCACTGGTTTCTCTCTAGAGTTAGGTGCCTTTTTTGTGATTGAGTGAATCATAGGTAATGTAACGAATGCTTAACGAACAAACAAAAAGAGACACTGGAGAACTATTGTTCAAGACCACTTGTAAAAAATCATGAGAAAGTCTGTCTCCATGGAAGAAAAATAAAAATAAATGAGGGGTGGCTCAAGACTTTTTAATTGTGTGTGTGTGTGTTTCTTCAGTTTACCTTAACAATTTAACAACATTAACAACACAGATATTATGTAAGTTGACTTTTTAAATAAACTCAGTTTATTTAAGAAGCCAGACAATTCATAATTTAGTCTTTTTCATTGAGATCACTGCTATATTTACCGAAAACGACCACCATGCCACACTCCACACCCATCCACTCACCCACCAATCTCAGCCATGGTCTGAGTAACGCTCATCCCTATGGCCACTTACACACTGACTCTATACTCAGAAGTCTTTTGCACAACATTCAAGAACTTTTCAACTTGTTATTGTGTGACTTTCTTTTCTTTTTATATATATTCCTCTTGTTTGTTATTTATTCCAGTCTTCTTCCTATTTATATTTCCTGCACAGTTGCACAATTTTGTTGTACGTGTACCTGGGCTATTCTCTTCTCTTCTATTTTTACCCTTTAATACAATATCATGTTTCACATTCATTCGGTGTCCTTAGTATTAAAAATGACAGACACGATGAAGTCTAATGGGGATATGCAATAAGAAGGGCAGAAAACATGTTAATAAAAACAGATTTTCATTCGTTGTTTTGTTCGTCCCCTTGCAAATCTGTTTTGTCAGTTGGCATCAGAAGCCTATCACTTTACAGAAGGAGCTACAATGTCAAGAATGTGCAATAACCTGCAGCTGTCTGCATATTAAGCTCTGTGAGAAAAAAAATTAAGACGGTTATGATTCAGTTCAATTTAATTTATAAAGTACTAGATCACAACAACAATCACCTTAAGGTGTTTTAAAGTGTTTGGTAAAGACCTTATGATATTAGAGAGAAAAGCGCAACAATCAGACAACCACTTATGACTAAGTACTTGGCGACAGTGGGATGGAAAACCTCGCTTTTAACAGGAAGAAAATGGCAGAACCAGGCTCAGCGAGGGGACCCATATGCTGGGACTGATTGGGGGTGAGGGGAAAAGAAGAGAACAGAGGGGGACATGAAAAAAGATCCACTATCATGTTCATCAAGATTTCTTAGATTTCAATTAACAAATCACCACAAAAGCCCAAATCATGATTTTAACCCATTGCAGACAGTGTCCTCATTGCTCCAAAACTGTCTTCTTTTTAATTGACACCCCTCCCGTCCTCCTCCCTCCAAATCTGAACTAGCATGCTTGGTTTTACTTTTCCTGCCACTTGATCTTTTTTATTCTTTCTCTACACTTAGCCTGTCTCCTGTCACAAGAGAAGAGATGCAGAGGATTGACCTCTGTCTTTTTTTAATTCTGCAAAAGAGTGATTTAGTGATCAGTTTTTGGCTAATGTACTGTCTATTTTGTCTGTTTTTATTCCAGGGTCTTTCCAGAGAAGCAGGAGAGGCTTGGGAGCAGCGCTTGCATTGTCGTGAATTGATGTTATGTCTGCAGACCTCTTACATGCACCTAGAGGAGGCCCAGAATCAGCTACGTCAACTTGAGCCAGTGAGACTTAGGTTTGTACAGCAGTTCTCTGTCCGACCTGTCTGGATAAATCTGGCAGGAGGTGGATGTGGGGAAATGCATGAAACATTATTTATCACTATATTCTGAACCATACGCATGACTTTTTTATCAATAGAACGAGGCAACATAGAATTTTCAAATTCATACCATAGTTGCATCTACTAAAACTCTCGGATGAATTTGAATCTCAGTGATCTCGAAGTCAAGGGCCAGGTCAAGTTTTCTAAAAATCTTGTGAATGTGATAACTCAGAAGGAGGTCACCTTGGATTTTCCAGTTGATACCATAGGTGCATGTACTAAAAGTCTCAGACGAGTTCGAATCTCAGTGACCTGTACCCCAAGGTCAGAGGTAATCTTTTCTGAAAAACACCTAGGATTTTGAAATTCATACTATAGGTGCATCTACTAGGAGGCCAAGTGGTAGCACCGGTGGCTGCCAGTATTTGTATATTATGTGATGATGAAGGGTTTTTCTTTTATATTATATACAATATTGCATCTTGGAACATTCATACATTAATCTAACATAATTCAGTTACAGGTATGTCCAAGTCCCATTGTTTGGTGTGTTTTGACAGACATTATTTACTGCAAATATTGTCTGTATTAACTTGATACTAACAAGAAGTTCCTCTTTGAGTGAGCACTGCTGAAAAAGAGAGACACAGTTTTTCATTGCGGGCTCTGTACAGAAATGTTACTAAAAACTTATAATAACGTAATAATCCAGTGTAAGCGTGTGTCTTGTGCTGGTATTCACCTCCTCCTTTTGATGCTCTATGTTAAATTGAGTTCAGTTTTGCTGTGTTTCATCAAAATACTGGTATTACTGAAATATGTGGACCTCCATTCTAAACATTTAGGGTCAAGATTGAGTGAAGCCCTACAGGACAATAAAACAAAGCTTTGGCACTAAACTCATAGCTTTATGCTGTCCATCTGTGCCAATTATGCGCTAATTCTGATAAAGTTGCTTACTGGCATCCCAAATATAGCAAAGCTCCCAGCTGCAACTATCACAGCTATTCTGGTGCAAAATAAGACATGCTTTCATAGTTAAATATGCCACTATTTGCAGTAAATTGCTTCCCGCAAGCTTTTAGTTTCAAAACTGACCATCTCTAGTAAATCCTGACAGTAGTTATATATCCACAGAGGGTTTTACACCAGTGAGCGCCTTTAGTGAATCTAGCCCTGTGAAAGTGAGAGAGCAGTGAGTTAGCACTGTGTGCACTATAATGTGTAACTTTAGTATTTCTTGTTGTCTGACACCCAGAGGAACAGGAAGTACACTTCACCATTGGAGCCACGGCAGCAATTCATTTCCTCATCCAGCCCATACCAGCAAGAGCTTCAGATGATTAATATACACTGGTTTTGAGAGGAGGTATGATGAAAACTAAAAAGACTTAAAAAAAAAGAAAAAAAAATCATTTGTTTATTTGTTTATATAATTATCCCATGTAAAGGGAATGGTCTGTATGAGCTAAAAGCTGTTGTAATGGGTTTATAGGGTTGCATTAGTTTGATCCTAAGGTATAATTCTTCCTTTAAGAAAGACATGAAAAAAGAGCAGCACAACCTAAACCTTTCAACTTGTGTTGCACAAATTTGTCAAAAGTGACAGCAATTTAATAAATCGCTACTCTCCATCACACACATATCTACACCCACACCCATACACACAATTCCCAGCTATGCCCTCCACTGCCCCTTCTCCATGTATACGTAAATGAGGTGTATGCACGGGTGTGTATGTGTGGGTATGTTAGTGAGAGAATGTGTGAGCGTGGGCCCTGCGGTCTGGTCCAGGCATTAGGTAATTGACTGTGTCTTTGCTCAAGGCCTTTCATGGATCACCGTCCTTTATTAGCTCACTTCCCAGCACACACACTCGCATACGTGCACACACACACACACATACACAAAGTTCCCAGCAGCTCCACCCCAGCCGCTTACTCCCCACCAGCAACCAGACCCAATTGCCCGGAAACAAGGAGTGAAACAAGAGAGAGAGAGAGGAGCAAGGGAAAAAGGAGAGAGCAGCGACAAGGGAATGAACTAACACGGCCCCAGGAAGTGGAGATAAATAAGTATGAGGAGAGAGTGAGCGGGTGAACGGGGTCTCCTCCAACTGACAAGAGAAATTGAGGGAGTATGATCCATATTTCACTGTATCATGTTTGTAAAATACAATTTTAGGAAGGTTGTAGATCTGCACTGGTGGTAGTATTTTGACTTTGCCTATCGCCCTAGCCCCGTTTGGGTAAAAAGAGCCCGTCTAGACAAAACAGGGAACAAATGTGTCAAATATGCTGTTGAACTAACACAGGTTCACAGCAAAGCTGCATGGCAATTTTAACTGTGTGTTAACAGGCATACCCACTGATTATCAAATAATATGTCGGTAAGTATAGGTGTGAATTAGAATGAGATTTGGTTATTTAAATGGTAGGATGAGCCAGCATTCATTTATTACGTTAATTCATTTGTTAGATACGTATGTGTGTTTGCTGACACGTTTAGCTATTTTCTATTATTTTATTGTATCTCAAATTTAATATTTGCTAAACTTATCCTCTGTATAGTATAACATTGCCATGCAGGATGTTGTTGAGGAAGATGATAGAGACAGTAGTTGCCTGTCCTCGGCCTAGTCCTGTCATACTGCTGTCACTCAGAACTCATCAAACCTTGCATCTTTCTCTCAGAGATTCTGTGTCTTTGTATCTCCCTACCTCTGTTTACTCTCTCTCTCCTCTCACTCTGTGATAATTAGTGCATTAGTCCTATCATTGGCATCACCCTGAGCTACAGCAGCAGCCAGCGGAGCTTCTTGTCACATCTCACAGGGCCAGTGGAGTGGACAGCTCAACCCTGGTACTCATCATCTTCATACCGTGCCTAGCCAGCCTCCCCCCAGCCACATTATTTAGCTATGTTATCCAGCCATGCTCCTAATTATTTTCAAATCCTAGCCATAGCCCTCTCACCCAGTCTCTGCCACATTACCTAGCCTTGCTTGTAATCATCACCTTAAGCGTTGCTTTAGCTTTTCCACACAGCCTGAAGCCTCATCATTAACATACCCCAGTTTTTTTTTTTCTGTTTTCTTTGGCTTGACCATCACAGCTCTTGGCAGTATGTACACAGCATCCTCAGACCAAACCAAGCCCTTGAAATAGCCTGTGACTCCTGGACCTTTATTTACCTTAGCCATCTGGGTCACAGTATGAAAGTCTGTCAGTGTACACAAACACATATCCACACACATCCACACACATTCACAAAAATGCCAGTCCCTGCCTCTTGAAAAGCTGAGTTCCCTGTCTCAGGCCAAAGAGTGCTGTGTAAAGGTTGCCCCTTTTCTTGCCCATATGTGTCCTTACCCTTTTTGCCTGTGTTCCTGGTAACCCTGTCATGCCAACACAACAATGATGGTTATCTTACTAGGATGCAAAGGACACTCTTTAGTTCATGTTATATTATTATTATTGTTATTGTTGTTATTATTATTATTATTGTTATTTAAGGAGAAATAAAGTGATAAAGAGCAAAATGTAGGTTATGGGTAAGCAACACACGTCTTAATTTGGCACTGAATAGTTGCCTAAGTATTGTAAGATAAAATGCTTTAAAAGATTGTGGAGCAGTTAAATGCTCCAGCAAAGACTAATTTCAAATGCAGATATGGGAAAGCCCTCTTTGTTCATGCTAATTTTGTGGTCGTTATTAGCCATGTCACCAGCGGTTCTGCCTATAACCATAGAAGATAGCTAATTAGGAGGCTATGTGCTAATAAAGTACACTACAGTGAGTGGTCACGTCTGTGTTTATCTGTGCTCCAAGCCTTTCCTTCTCTTTTCATTAGACTGACGTCCATCATAACTTTCAGAGCATCTGATCAGGAGAAACTCACTGATACACACTAAAACACAAGCACGCTTCCCTGGGTCCAGGTCTTTTTAAAATTTTGTTTGTTTGTTTGTTTGTTTCTGGAAATTGTTTATCGAAATAATACCAAACATGAGCTCCAGACATAGAGAGAAACTTCATTTTCAGAACAGAAGTTAATGCGCAGTGATGAAAAGTTAAAGGGCATAAATGAATGAAAACAAAAACAAATCAATCTGGACAGGCAGACAAAGAAAAAAAATGCATCAAAACATAACAGAATATCAATACTAATAAACAACCAGAACAGCAGCAGAGGCAAAAAAAAAAAATATTATAACTTCAGTCATAAAAAAATAAACATAAATTTTGTATGAATGGCTAAAAGTAACAGCAAGATATAGTAATAACAAAGTGGAGGCAAGGCTAAAGATTGTGTTAGCTGTAGCAACGGCTTGGATCAGTGGACCACTATACAATGTTCATCTTTCTTAATTTTTTCAAGTAAACATATATCTGAAAAGAAGGTTGGCCAAATTTGGTCTAGACCATTTTTTAATAATAGTTTTCATTGTAACAGATGAAGCAGCTAATGTTGCAAATTACTCCTAAAAATCTAATAATGTATTTAAAATGAGACTAATATGAAAATGAGAGTTCAAAAAATCATATAGTTTGATTCTTTTACCAGACTCATAACAGTGAAATCAAAAGTCATTATTTAATAATTTATATTTAAATCTAGGCTCAGGTGTGAACTGTGAAGTACCAGGAGAGGGACTGGAAATTGTTTTAGTTAATATGTGTAGTTTTACAGTAAAGGAAGAAAGACAATTTGTAAATAATAATAAAACTGATCAAATGTTTTCTTGAAATGACTACGATAGCATTACGTCAAGCCTGGTATTCACAACCTTTTAATTTAAATTTACCAATAATAATGCTGCCATGTGGGTATTAAAACGTGAAAAAAATGTGTCCAAGGGTGAAAAGTCAAAGTCAAGTAGATTATCAGAACAAATACAGATTGATATACACCAGAATATGAGCTGATTTATCTGTTCGTGTTTCCACAGACTGTATCTAAAAGATAGATGTAGTCTCTGTGTCAACCCTCACTGGTTATTCAAAAGCTGTTATGACACTTTCCGCTTTGCAATCTCTTTTTTTTTTAACCACTGTGCTTGAATAACAAAGATAGGACACTGATAGGACACTATCAGATAATGCTAGCTCTAACTAGCTAGATTGGTTAGCAAGATGCATTTATGATTTACTGTGATATTGAATGGACTGTCTTTTCCAGTGATCTATCCGACTCTGCTGCATTAGTGTCCATGTTACTACTGTGAAATGGTAACCATTCGTAACCATTTTACAGCCTGTGTAAAACTCTGAAGCCCTGCCGTTTGCTCAACCATAAAGCATTTCCCGCCACACTGCTTCCTACTTGAGACCTCAGGTTTATCAGTTAACCCACCAATTCACTTATATTACGGTGACATTTAGGACTGTATACAGAATAACAGTGAAAGTCAAGTTCACACAGCGTGATGTTAAATGGACAGTATCTGCTAAGTAGCAGATATATTTTGGTAAGATTTGAAAGAATGAATGACTTTAGATATTTTTGTTAAAAGATTCTGGACCAAACTTTACCAGATTAACTTGAGTGATTTTGTAGAACTTTATTTCTCTGAAATAATGTATTAAAAAGGGAGTTGTTTTTGTTTCACTGCGGTTGTCTTTATATGCCCAGCAAAACACTACAACTACTAATAGATTGGCAGCATTGGTGTGAAAATATAAGTTAACTGCAATATAAAATGCTATGTCATCATAGTTATTCCGAAATCAAGATGGAAGTGTTTTTAAGTCTGAGTAGATGTTTTCTTCTCCATGTGTACATAGATGTCAGAGAAAGGAGGCAGACAAGCTAGATAGGGGTGTCTGTACTTTAATGGACTGCCTGTCCCTGTAAGGATATGCTCCACTGAACCATGCTGTATATAGTGTAGTATAATCACTGTCGATGTCTTTCTCTTTCCATCACTTTTTCCTTGCTCATTTTTGGTATCTTCTTTAATTGCATATGTTCTCTTTTTCTGACTTCGTTATCTGTACTACCAACCAGCAGCTTTTTCTACACCCCTTTCCCCCTTCTTGTAAGAAATATCTGAGTGCACATCTATCTATCTATCTATCTATCTATCTATCTATCTATCTATCTATATATATATATATATATATATATATATTGTTATATATATTGTTATATATATATATATGTATATATTGTTACATAACACAGATACAGTACCAGCTATTTAGTGCTAAGTAATTTAAAAAACAAAAAGGAACAACAAAAACAAGCAAACCAGTGCTTTTCACATATTCCAAATGGCACCAACACCACACACAAAGTAAAGAGGTCCAGTTCCATGATTGAAATTCTAAGTGGTCAATGCTAGACAGCTGCCCACTATAGTCATTTTTAGGCATCCATCATTTGTAGTCATCCATAGTCATTTGTAGGCATCCATCAGTCAGTCAACTTTAAGTAAACTCAAATGTAATGGTTAAATTTATAGCAGTTATAGATTAGACATGGAGACCAAGACTATTTTTGATCTCCAAAAAACAGGCTCTGAACATTCATTCTCTTCAGATGCATTTTTTTTAAACATTGAAGTCTATTTGGATTGATTGACTTTTGGGGCTACCCTCAAATGTACTGCTGTTTTACACTTTCACAGTGGCTTCATTTTTCTAGGCCAGGAGCTTGTCTTATTGGATGGGCAGAGAGAATCCAGCACCCACATTCTGTATCTATCGGAGTTATAAGGTGTGTATGTATCACCGTGTAGGAGTCCTATTTTTCCAGGTTATGTTTGGGTTTTTTTGTGTTATGGCTTTTGTAACTTTCTAAGCAGCCTAATGTATGTGTGAAAACCACCCCTTTATCAGTTGTAACTATACAAGATGTGCACACCTGGGTGTATGCACATGTATGTGTGTGCTATCAAAGGCTCATATGTTCCTTAGCCAGGGTGGGAATATGTGTTGGGGGTGGTGATGGGACCTGGAAAGAGAAGCAATCACAAACACTTAAACCAGCAAATGGCCTTGATGTCCTGTGCAAAGCAGCCCGTGTTGACTGATGAGCCTGTTAACCCTGGCTGAAACAACTCCAGCACAGGGGATTAGACAGCAATGCTGGTCCCGGCTGTTCCGTGGCCCATTTTGCATGGGAATTGTGCATATTTAATCTAAGGTGTGCCGAGGTGCAAAGACAAGCCTCCCTCTTCTCCGTTTCTCATTATAGATGTGTAATAGCACCCTGAGGCTGAGGCCCTTAATTCACCAGCCCCAGCCCAAGTCTTAATCTTACCCTCAGTCTCAGCCCCCACCTTCCCCCAGTGCCTACTTTCAACCCAAATCAAAGTCCTAGTTGCAGCCCTCCTCCTAGGCTTTGTCTCTCCTAGTTCTTTCCTATTCTAAGCCTTAGGGTGCTAGTATACTTGTCAGATGGTCAAACAGTGTCTGTAACCGCCTTCTGACATCGGAATTGACTTGGAAAATTGGCAAAAATCGGATACTTTTCATTTTTGCGAACTTTTGTACTGTGAATGCCTCTGAGAGATCCAGAATTTCACTGTTTTGTCCCACTGGGGATGGCAACACAAGATTCATTAAACTTCTGTTTTATGTGTTGTTAGAATCATGAAATGACAGCAATATGATGATAATAGAGAATAATGGACAAATTGTAGGAAGATTGTCACATTTGAACCATGGTAGCATGGAAAAGGTGAGGTAACTGAAGACAATAAGTTATGCTAATGAATTCCCATTATAGCTGTATTTTTTGTGGTAGCTCTTTTTGTATAGAACTAACACCCTCATTATTGATAATATTTTATCACCATGGCCAGACACGTCACAACCATAGCCACTCATTCTGGTAACTGCATTTTCATAAGGAGTTGCTGTAGCCGCTTTTGTTTAAATTAGAGATGGCACAATACCACTTTTTTATGTCCGATACGATATCATAAATTTGTATATCTGCCGATACCGATATGAATCCGATATAGTCTATTTTATAATCAATAAAACTGTTTTTTTTTTAATATCTTGCTGCATTTTGTATAAGTTCATACTCAGATTTAAAAAGACAAAACACTAAAGCTATTCTATTACACTTGTATGCAAAAAATACCCTGCACCTAAAATATTTTGCAGTTCAGCAATACTAATCTTTTTATTTAAACTTTTAGCAGAACCTTAAATCTAAGTATTTAAAGTAATATTCAAAAGTAATTTAAAATGCAATTTTATGCAGATTTCAAAAACTCTTTGGTTCTGAAAAAAAGAAGTGCAATATCAGCACAAAATAATGTTTATATTAAACAACTAAAAAAAAAACAGGTTGTAGAAAGGACCCTTTTATACTTAAAGCTTAACATAAATAGACATCCAGAGTGGAAAGCAGTGCAAATAAATGCAAACACGGCTTCATGACACTCATCTTCTATCAAGATGGATGTCAGTGTAAGCTGTTTCTATCACATTTCTATACCAAACTTAACACAAGTATGAAATAAAGTTTTTTTCATAGTTTTTTTTTTCGAACCACAGAACTGTTTAGCCTGCAACACTGTGTTTTTTCAAAGTAAAACCTGAGTCTATCCATTGTACGGTCAGACTTAGCAATGACAATGCACAGATGTCTGAGCTCCATATATCGGTTGTTAAGCTTAACGTAGGAATGCTTTACAAACATTCAGAGA
>VUQG01031180.1:0-10111 GCA_015106755.1 Etia nguti | reverse complement strand
TTTTTTTAAAGGTTAGTATTCCATGGTTTATTCCATATTTATATGCATGGTCTTACCTTTTTTTTCCGCTTCCTGTTCTTTCCTCTCCTGGCGTTAGACTCAGCTACCTTAGTGTGTTTGCAGGCAGCTTGGTCACTGCTCTGGCTGTCGCCTGCAGCAGATGCATTACCCTGTAGAACGAGAGGAAGGTTTATCTAAGCAGTTTCCGGGAACATTTTAACAGTATGAAAGATTTTAAAATTGACATTATGAGACATATTATGGATTTTTGTCTTTTCCCTTTTCTTTCTTTTGTTTTTTTTTAAATCAGTTCTACAATTCTAACAAAATGGAAATGTTCCCAATCGCTTCCACTTTACTATAATATCACTAACAGTTGACTGTGGAATATTCAGTGGCAAGGAAATTTCATGACTGGATTTGTGCACAGTTGGCATCCTATCATGGTACCACGCTGGAATTCACTGAGGTCCTGAGAGCAACTCGTTCTTTCGTAAATGTTTCTAGAAGCAGTCAGATCGGTGTCAGATCGTATATACCTGTGGCCATGAAAATGATAGGAACACCTGAATTCAGTGATATGGACGGGAGTGCATACTTTTGGCCATATAATTCAATTCATGTCAATTCAGTTTTATTTATATAGCAACAAATCACAACAACAGTCGCCTCAAGGCGCTTTGTATTGTAAGGTAAAGACCCTACAATAATACATAGAAATCCCAACAATCAGACAACCGCCTTTGAGCAAACACTTTGGCGACAGTTGGGAAGGAAAAACTCCCTTTTAACAGAAAGAAAACTCCGGCAGAACCAGGCTCAGGAAGAGGCAGCCATCTGTCATGACCAGCTGAGGGTGAGGAGAGGGAGACAAGACAAAAGACATGCTGTGGAAGAGAGCCAGAGATGAATAATAACTCCTAATTAAACGCAGAGTGGTGTATAAAATCATGGTGAGTGAAAAGGGGTGAGAGAAGGAGAAACTAATTCCTGGCACATAATGATATTGCCACTCTTGCCAACTCTAGATAAAGGATATGATAAAGGCAATGTCCCCCAAAAAATATAAAAATCCTTAGGGCTAGAACTCTGTATGGCCAATGCCACGGATATGTGGAAACAACCTTGACTCCCCTCCTCCATAAAAAAAACCATTCCTGCTCATTCCAATTTTTGCTTACATTTTCTTATTTTTGTGATAAATTCTACATTCAGTAAGTTACAGCTACACTGACCCTCTAGTATATTTACCTTACAGGGTAGCATCACATTTCTAGGCACTGACTGAGCTCGACCTTCTGCCTTCAGGTCGTCTCTCCTCTTCCTTGCTCTCCTGCCACGCACAAAACTTTGCACCTGAACACAAGAAGACACACAATTCATCAAGTATGATTTGTGAATTATATAAAGTATTGATTATTCAAGTCATACAGTATAATGGGCACGGTACAGTACAGTTTTTACTGGCTTTCAAAGAAAATTCAATTTTAGCAGGTAGTATGTTAAATATAGTTTTTTTTGTATTTTATTTGTATTTTATTTATTTATTAATTATTTTCAACATTTATTGTTGTTGTTTTTCTTAAAGCGATGAACTAAAAATAAGAGATTAAAATGCTGGGCAGTGAAATTTGGTAAAATATGAGCTGTAGTTACTAAAGATGACAAATAAAACCAAGAAAAGCCTAAAAGAAAGAAAATCACACATCCTATTTTTCATATACATGGAAAACAATCAAACTATTTATTATAGTTATAAATTATGTCTGTCTGTCCTGGTCATAGTGAGAGTTTACCTGGGGTGCTTTAGTCAGGAGAAGAGCTACTTCTGGGTTGTTGTGTTCTCTGGCCTGGTCCAAAGCTGTTAGACCTGCCTGCAGACACCCAGAGATACAAGTCAAGAGAGACAAAACATGAGTCCACCTTTAGCTGATGACAGTTTCCTCTTCATTCCATGCAGACCTGATGTTTTCCCCAGTTTATGGTAAAAACTGTGATATTTTTACTTTTGTGTGTGTTTTTATGTGAAAATTAATGAATAGATTATTTTCTTGTTTTTGTTTTTATAAACTCAATCTGTGTTAGCAAGTTATTAACTTATTTTCAACCTGTTAGTATTGATGGGACATTTTAACGTACAATTAGGCAAACCTGAACCTTCACACATTTCGGGGTGGCTGTGGCTAAGGTGGTAACCGCAAGTTGCTCTCCGATGATCCATTGGAGTATGAATGTGTGTGAATGTTAGTACGCGCTTCTGCATAGATAAAAGTGCTTGTATGGATGGGTGAATGAGGTACATTGTATAAAGCGCTTTGAGCGCTAGTAGAAAAGCGCTATATAAGAATCAGTCCATTTAACATTTCATTATATGAAATGACAGCTCCAAAAAAGGTATATTGATTTGTAATGCGATTAGAGAATTTCCAACTACTGATGGTCAATTGCTCAAATGCTTTTCAATGCTTTTCACCATTTCTTTCTACAAAGAAATGGTGAATAGAACAGCTTTTAATTGAAAGCAAGAAGCAGGGACTGCCAGCAAGCTGATGGAGGAAGTGGATGTATTGTGTATCCCAAGTCAACCCACTATAATTTCTTAAGACAGCTCCTTTTTCAATTATTTTGACAAGTGAGTGGAAGGAGAAACGATGTAGTAAAAGACGTTAATTTCTGTTATTATCTATCATATTTAATAATGATCTGACATGATTATCAATATGTCTGCCTTTAATAGAAATACTGGCACTCGCCAGTGTTAACCCTCAGCCTCCTGTTAGGCATACCAATGGTACCAATTTCAAAATTCTACATTGGCTTGTTCTCAACTTATCGCAGTCACAAGATTTTCAGAAAACTTGACCTCTGACCTTGAGGTTGAGTCCTCTGAGATTCTAACTTGTGTGAGATTTTTAGATGACGCACATATAGTATCAATTTGAACAGCTGAGGGGTAAAAACTGACGGATATTCATCCACTAATTATATCAATACAGTTTTAAGTCGATTTCCATATACTCATGGTAACAGTTTGTACTCATTGAAGAGTAGAGATATGGGTCTCCAGATGTCAAGTGTAGTAGTGAATTCTATATTGATTTTGGAAGCAAAGGTAAGTAAACCAGTTTCCAACATTCTAATAAAGCTTTATGCAATACGTCTTTAATATTGTTCCAAACATTTTCATAAAGTCAAAGATTAATCCATCTATTCCTGGAGATTTCCCATTAAGAGTCTGTTCAATATAATGATTTTTTTCATTGATAATTTCAAAAAAGTCATCACAATTTGTTTGCTGAAAATTAGATTTCAAAAGGTTCTTGTAAAAGCGCCCTGGGACATGAGAAAACCCCCCAAAACAAAACAAAATCAAAAAATACAAAAATACCTGCGCATTTTAGGACTGCATTCTGTGTTTAAAAACTGTGACTAGTGTTTTATGTCTGAGCAAATGCCTGAAATGTGTGCAAACTTAGTGACAAACCACAAGAAATGTCTTTGTGCTGTTCTTGCAAACACGGGTTTCTCAAGGGTCACAAGGGTTTTGGGAATCAAATACTTATTTCACTCAATGATATGCAAATCTATTTATATCTTTTATAAATAGATTTGCATATCATTGAATGAAATAAGTATGTGTTTTTTTCTGGACTATTCTTTCTCTCTACAATAAAATGAAACTACCATAAAAATTACAGACTGTTCATTTCTTTGTAAGTCAGCAAACTTACAAATTTAGCAGGAGATCAACATGATTTCAAGTGAGGATATATATCTTTTTGACTATTGCAACAAACAAGACAATAATGAGGAGCTGGTTAAAATGCGATCCAACAAAGACCTATTAGTGGCTGGATATAGTTGGAGAAATACACTAATTAGAAAAAATTGAGTCATTCCTTGACAGACAAAATATAAATACTTCTCCTGAGTCTACAGAGACACTCACATTGTTGCCGATTCGACTGTCTGCTCCAGCCTCCAGCAGCAGGCGTATCGCCTTCTTATGATTCAGTGTAGCTGCCACATGTAGCGGAGTGTCTCCAGCCTGAGGAAATCCATCACACACAGACACGCGCACATATATGAAACAAATAGTTTTTAAAAACATCAATATTAAAAACAAATGAAAGGAGTGCTTCCTGGATTTAAATTGTGTCTCTTTGAGGTGCTCTTTGGAAGAGATAAATACAGGCTAAATCATCAAAGAACAATTCTTCTCAAATAAATGCACAGTAATGTTTGACCTAAAAAAGGTGTGTTAGGTAATGTTAATTTAAGTTTAACCTTAACTTGAAGATGTCAAACAGATGCCAGTTCTTTATTATTGTGGTCTATTAAACAATGGAAATACTAATCCAATTCCAAAAAAGTTGGGATGCTATGTAAAATGTAAATAGCAACAAAATGGTATGATTTAAAAATCATAACACAGTATTTTATTTACAAGAGAACATAAAAAACATACTGATTATTAATTATGAGCTATATACCTGAGTAAAAAAAGGTGATTTCAGTTAACTTCTTCATAAGGTAATTTTGATCTTAATATGACTCAATCAACATAATATATATGCTCACTCCTACTATGTTAATCTTACCTTATATGATGTATTTAACATACATAATTTCATCTTAATATGCAAATCCTCACCTTATATGTTCATTTAATCTACTAGTTATAATTTCATTATATATTTTTACAAGTTCAACTAATATGATATATCTAATCATGTTGAAAAACTTGTGTGTCTCCCTCTCCATGAATGGCTACCTTATCATGGTGGAGGGGTTATATTGTTCGGGGGCTTTGATGCCTACTGGTAGGTTTGCCCATGGAAAACTGGGAGGGTTACTGTGACCTCGCCATGGAGCCTGGCCTGGGAAGGGTACCTGAGGACAAGCACCTGGTGGCTGGGCTTTGACCCATGGGGCCCGGCCGAGCGCAGCCCAAAGAAGGGACATGGAACGACCCTCCTGTAGACCCACCACCCGCAGGAGGCACCATAGGGGTTGAGTGCACGTGTGTGCCAGGTGGCAGCCAAGTGCGGAGACCCTGGTGGACCAATCCCCGGCTACCGATTTTAGCGATGGGGACATGGAATGTGGGGAAGGAGCCTAAACTAGTGCGTAAGGTTGAGAGGTACTGGCTAAATATAGTTGGGCTCAACTCAATGCACAGCTTGGGCTCTGGAACCAGTCTGGAGTTGCCCTTGGTGAGAGGGCATCCTGGTATCCCCTCGGCTTGAATGTTGGTTTGGGGGTTTTTTACTGGTGGTTGAGAGGTACTGTTCCCTGTGCCTTTGTGTCAGGGAACTGTTCCTAAATGTCATCTGCACTTATGCGCCAAAGGACAATTAAGAGTACCCAACACTCTGTCGTCCTACTGTGAGACACTCATGTGGGGATTTAGGGCCGTACCTCTAGTAGTGTTTTCAATCTTCAAGAAGGTGGACTGGAGGGTGTGCTCAACCCTCCGTGATCACACTCACCGGGAAAAATCTATGCCAGGGTGGTGGAAAGGAGAGTCCATCTGTTAGTCGAACCTCGGATACAGGAGGAACAATGCGGTTTTCGTCCCGGCTGCTTAACACTGGACCCGCTCTTTAGCCTCTTGTGGATATTTCAGAGCACGTGGGAGTTTGCTCAACCAGTCGCACATGTGTTTTGTGGACTTGGAAAAGGCATTTGATCATGTCCCTCTAAGTATTCTGTGGGAGGTGCTTCGGGAGTATGGGGTGTCTAGCTCGATGTTATGAGCCATTTGGTCCTTATGCAACCACTGCAACAGCTTGGTTCACATTGCAAATCATGCTGGAGTAACCAACTTTACGAAAAGAGATCAGTACATTCAGGAGAGACCCAAGGAGTACACATATGTGTATGAGACGTGACTCACAGTGTAACTACCACACACACACTCATACATTATATAGTTTTTGGGCAAAATACATTTTTAAGTAATGTTACATCCCCAAGATGAAAGACTAGGTAAGGGTGTGGAACAAAAATAAATAGAGCCAGGTGAGAAAGAAACAAGCAAAACAATGCAGAAACGGTTAAATGTTAAACGGTTAAAAACGTTATTCTTATCAACACAAAGAGATGGCAACACCGCTACATCAAAACAAAAAGAAAAAAGCCAAAACATAAATTCACCTATCTAAAGGGAGGGAAAACACAAGCAACAATTAAATTACAAGCATCATACAAAAACAGACCAGGAACTGCTGGAATGCGCGTCCTCGGGTTGCTACGGATACCAGGCCTCCAGTCCTCTGCATCGCCTGATGCCGGTGGGGACGGGTAGTCGAAAGCGGTGTGTGAGGAAGCGGAAGCGCGGCAAGCATGCGGGGGTCCGTGCTAGGCTAAGAACAAATCCAAGCCGGCTGGCTCACCCATCAATCCTGCTCTCAAAAGTTTGCTCACTGGACAATAAACTGGACTACATCCGACTCCAGCGGACCACACAGCAGGAATTTAGGGACTGCTGGGTCTTTGTTTTCACAGAAACATGGCTCAGTGACAGAGTTCCGGACACCGCCATTCAGCTACACGGGCTCACCTCATTTTGTGCCAACAGAAATGCAGCTCTGTGCGGTAAGACTCGCGGTGGTGGCTTGTGTGTCTACATCAACTTGGAATTGTGCAAGAACTCTGTGCTAGGCTCTAATTACTGCTTATTGCTGGTAGAGTTCATGAATGTTCGATGCAAACCTCTTTATCTGCTTCGGGAATTCACTGCTGTGCTCATTACAGCAGTGTACATCCCACCAAGAGCTAACACCAAAGAGGCGCTCTGCAAGCTGTACAGGGCGATCAGCGAGCTGCAGAACTCACACCCTGATGGACTGTTTATCATCGCCGGAGATTTCAACCACATAAATCTCAAGTTAGTGCTTCCAAAATTCTATCAACATGTGGACTTTCCGATGAGGGGGGAAAACATGCTGGATACTCAGACCACTTGCCTGTTATGCTAATTCTGGCATACAGACCGCTCATCAGACGCTGCAAACCGGTTCTGAGACAGGTGAGAACCTGGCCTGCAGGAGCTCTCTCTGCTCTTCAGGACTGGGACATGTTCATGGAGGCTGCAAAAAATGGCAACCACACCAACTTACAGGAGTACACATCATCTGTGACCAGCTACATCAGCAAGTGCATCGATGATGTCACTGTCTCCAAGACTATCATAATACACTCAGACCAAAAACTGTGGATGACTGCAGAAGTGCGTGACCTGCTAAAGACTTGAGACTCCGCCTTCAGAGCAGGCAACAAGGCGGCCCTGGGAACAGCGAGGGCCAAACTGTCTCGAGCCATCAGAGCAGCGAAGCGTGCACATGACAGAAGAATCCACAGCCACTTCCAGGACAGCTGCAATACGCGGCACATGTGGCAGGGCATCCAGGCAATCACCAAGTACAGGAAAACGACACCTGCCTCCGACGTCATTGGTCTAGTCCAATCTTCTTTCTGCCTGCCTTCTTCAGGCCAATCAGTCTTCACTTTGCCTACTTTAAATGTCACTGCGCACCTGTCATTCTTCATTGCCTTTGTGCAATCATGTCCATTGTGATGTTTGTACTATTAGTTGCTTATTCAATCATTTTGATAATTCGCAGCATAATCTACAATTCTGTAATCATCACCATCCTGGAAGTGCTCGTATAGCAGCAAATTCACTGATCCTGCATTGTATTTTGTCTGGCTACAACCATCCTCGTTCTCGCTGTCAGCAATGCCAATCCAGCATCTACCAGCAATGCCAATCCAGTTCTATCTTCAGCGCTGTGCAATTACACAATTAAAGGAGCTTGTACCCGTTTTTCACATCAGCAAGCCTTAACTTCCGTCTCCAAGTTTTGGTGAGCACAACAGCAACAGCACCCAATTTGCTCCCTCCCTGGGCTCCCATGTGCTCAGTAAGCTCCTCGCTTGCTTCCCTGCGATAAAAGGGTTCCGGCGAGAGAAGTCCAGTCCTCAGCCAAATTACTACATCATGTCTGGTAATTTGGTTGCCACACTGTTGGGCTTGCCACTGCCCGAGTCACTCCCTGCTCTTGTGCTGTTGTCCAACCCATCAGAGGCCCAGCTGTCTGGCACTCTAGCCTGCTCCTCCCCAGCTAAACTCTTAGCAGAGTTGTGGGCCAAGGATGAGGAGCCTGCTACTGCTGAATCCGCGGCTCCCTCTTCCAGGAGGAAACGGAGCTCCCAAGGTCATTCCTCTTTGCTGTAACCAGGGACTGTTTACCAGCCTGCTTCTGCTGTTGCTAGTCCAGCCAAAGACAGAGACTGATCCAAAATCGACTGTGTGGCCTGCGTACCCCCAGCCAGAGCAACCAGAGTCTGCTGTGTACCATGCATAGCCCCAGCCTGCAGAGTCTGTTGTGTGCCCTGCGCAACCCCAGCATCAGGAACACGGGCAAGAAGTCACAGCACTGCCGTCTGGTCCTGCTTTGCCCAAGCCAAAGGTCTGTGCTCCACTGGCTGGTCCTGAACCCTAACTTGAACCGGAGGGTCCTCCGCTGCTACAGCCTAAAGGACACCCATTATCTTAGCCTGCACCAGAACCCAAGGGTGCCAGGCAGCCCCCACCAGCACCTGAATTTGAGCCTGAATCAGGAAGTCCTGCATCAGCAGAATTCAACCCCAAAGAATGAGTACTTGTTGGCCTTGAGCACCCAGAACCTGCGTCTGAGGTTTCCACATCACCGGAGTCCGAGGCCCTCCAGCCTAAATAGTCACTTGTAGTGCATTCATAAATGATTTAAGTTTGTCATGAAAAACTTCATTAGGTTAATAAGAAACTGTATCTAAAGTAATCATCACCACTTAGGAACCAAATTATGCTGCCTAACTGGTCAGGTTGTATTGCTAGGTTTGCTTGTCTGCAATAAGTGGGGCTTAGAATAAAAATATTAACACACTTTATGTCAAATACAGGAATAAACTTGTTCTTTCTGTTGAGTGCATTTATAAAGCACCAACTGTGAAGTCAAGGCACTTTTTATTATATGGTAAAGACCCTATGATATTACAGAGAGAACTCCAACTATCAGAAAAACAAGCAGTAGAAAGAGCTACTAAAAAAAAGGATTCTATTATTCAAACATTATTATTATTATTATTATTTTACATTACAGGCAAAAAAGTTCCAATTAATTTTTCATCAAGTAGCTTTTACCAGAAAAATGCCCCAGTCAGTCCATAACTCACCAAATTCTTCTCTGACACAGAGCAATATGCTCCCAGCAAGATACGGATCACAGCCAGATGATTGTAGCGAGCCGCCACATGTAGACAAGTATCACCTGCCTGCAAGAAATAATCACTGGTGAATAATTTTACAGTATTCAAATTCCTCAGGTCAAAGTAGTAAATCTCCCCAAACACAGTGTGGGAGATTTACTACCTTCACCCTCAAAGCAGATAACACACATAGCCTGGGACTCTGTGTGGGGGACCATGTTATCTCTGCTGTCCAGTACTTGAATGTTGCTGACAATATTCAAGTGACCGAACTTAACACATTAACACATTAAGATTAACTTAAGGTATCTATGAATTCAATTCAATTCAATTTATATAGCGCCAAATCACAACAACAGTCGCCTCAAGGCGCTTTATATTGTGTAGTAGATCGTACAATAATAGATACAGAGGAAACCCAACAATCATATGACCCCCTATGAGCAAGCACTTTGGCGACAGTGGGAAGGAAAAACTCCCTTTTAACAGGAAGAAACCTCCGGCAGAACCAGGCTCAGGGAGGGGCGGCCATCTGCTGCGACCGGTTGGGGTGAGAGAAGGAAAACAGGATAAAGACATGGTGTGGAAGAGAGACAGAGATTAATAACAGGTATGATTCAATGCAGAGAGGTCTATTAACACAAAGTGAGTGAGAAAGATGACTGGAAAGGTAAAACTCAATGCATCATGGGAATCCCCCGGCAGCCTACGTCTATTGCAGCATAACTAAGGGAGGATTCAGGGTCACCTGGTCCAGCCCTAACTATATGCTTTACCAAAAAGGAAAGTTTTAAGCCTAATCTTAAAAGTAGAGATAGTGTCTGTCTCCCGAATCCAAACTGGAAGCTGGTTCCAC
>VUQG01031179.1:88666-115269 GCA_015106755.1 Etia nguti | reverse complement strand
GTAATTAAGCCAGTGAGGGAAAGATTCTGGGCTGATTCCTGTGCTCCCGTCTTTCTCTGAAGGGCTTACGTAAGTGTGGCACAGCCCTAACCCCAGCCATAGACACACACACACACACACACACACACACACACGTAGAGAAACTCACACCAGCAGCATTCCAATGATGTAACCCAGCTGGCCCTTTGTCCTCAACAGAGAGCGTGTCTCTCTCTAATTGGAAAACTCAATGTCAAAAGAACACTACATACTCAGTCAAAACTTAATGCATACCACAAATATTCTAGGTTATAAATACAGTTGGGTGTGTTGTGAAGTTCTAAGGATAAACAGCTCTTTCAGCATTTGAATAAGGATGATTGTTTCACAGAACCGTTTAAAACTACCGGGAAGAGAAAGACCCCAGGGCAAACATGCACAGATAAGCACACACAGACTCGCTCAGTGACCCAACAGGGATTTTAAAGTCCATTAACAACAGTATAAATCCAAAGCTAGAACTGCAGGCTGTTGTATAGAAAAACAAGGTTAACTGACGTAACAAAGTATGACAGAGAGGCTGAACTGGTCTACGGGGATGCAAACAGCGAAGGGTGACAGCATCGCGTGGACAAAGTAAAATGCTGCTACAGCTAGGAGGGTCTAAGGGCAGGCTCCCCTGGGAGCAAATTTTCAGAGAAATTCTCTTTACAGGCTTTCTGTGTGCTACATAAAACACAATGTGAATCAATAACAGTGGGACATAAATACATCAACAAGACATGTTTAAAAAATATACTGGAAATAATAGTATACAATTATCCATCCGGATAAAATTATTAAAAGCTTCCAACAGGACCCTGTTTACCTCATTTCTGTGTACTTGCTTCAATTTCCCGTCAGTGCAAGTCTCTGTGCCGACAACTGTTTTCACTCAAGGTTCTAGATTCTCTTTTTCTTCGTTTTCCGTTTCACTGAGTGCGTGCAGCTACTCACACAAAGCAGAGCGAACGGAGAAGATGGGTTAAGATAAAGTTTCTTAAATTGACTGCAACTTGCTACCTGACTGAGTGCAATGAAAGAGGAGCCCTTTAACTGTGCAGACAAGCTGAAAAACTAATAAAAGAACTGCCGTGATTAACGCAACGTAGCAACTCAAGATCACCCAAGATCTGCACAAATGTAGATGACTCCTCCTTGTGTCAAAATGGGAAATGAGAGGGTCTATTTACAGTTCTATTGTGACACAAGATCTGACAACTTCTCAAATGCCATTGTACTAGATGATTTAGTTCTTTGCTGACTTACAGCTGTACTACTCTACAGATGGAGAGTCTCCAATGGTATGTACAAAACAAAACACCTGCAGATTGTCTCATTCCGTCTCATCCCGTCTTCAGCCTGAAACTTCCACCCTCTAAGCTTATTAGTCTCTTCTCTCCAACAGTCTCTCTGACCTGGTCATAAAATAGTATCTGACTGGTAAGAGGACCTCTCTAAACTGCGTGCAAAGTTCAGTTAGAGAAATTAAAGAGAGAATTAAAATACAACCGTTTGGATATGTAATGGTGAAATTCATAAAGGAATAAGAAGCTCCTACTTATGTTAAAAAAAGAGCTGGTGTATGATGAAGGTGTCAGAGTGCTACAGAGCACTGACAGCCAAAGCAAATAAAATGATTGCCACTGGGAAGAGGCGAGAGAATTAGGGGCATTGCCACAGTAAGTGCAACCCTCCTGCAGCTAAAACTAGAAAACGAGGACAATTTTCAGGCTCAGATTTGTATTCATAGGATAAAAGGGGTGTTGCAAAGAAAGCTGCCCATTTAAGTATCTGTTTAAGCAGTGTCTCATAAGTTCGCCAAGTTGGCAACAATGAGGTGAACTGAAGTGTGAAGATCACTGCTGTGAGTGAGAAGGGTGTCAGGCACCAAAGCTGACTGTGTTCATTTCCATATTTTAATATAAACAAATATCCTAATCCCAAAATTGAAAACCAAATACCTACCCAACAAACAAATATGAAAACAGTCAAATACTCAGCTCCACCTTCAGACCCAGCAGATAAAGTATCATCCTATGATGATGATACTACATCAATTTCACAAACTTTGAAACCCATAACAGCACCTTACCATGGTCAATAAGCCAGGCCATACAAAGGGTATTGAGCTTCTCATCAAAGAACTCGACTCCCTGCAGGAAAAAGGATAAAATATAATCACAACAATTTCCTGGTTATCTTGCTAATATTGGTGTTTTTACACATGGTGCTAATAAAGGATGACATTTAAAACATGTTATATGGCTTGCAGCCGTCTTTCCTAGACTCCATGACTCACCAGCTGTCCTGCCAACAAGGGCATGTACTCTATGATGGCAAGGCGAACCCTCCACTTTGCGTCTTCTGCCAACTCCACAATGGCCGGCAGCAGCGACTGAGAGAGCTGTCGTATGCCAATCACCTCATTCACACAGTCAAGGTTGGAGATGATGTTGAGACGCACCTCAGGGCACTAAAACAGACAAATTACAAGGGATACGTTAAGGTCATGCCAGACTACTGTCATCAAATTCAAATTCATTTCAAACATAATATAATCCAAAATGCAAAACTTTTTAACCTACATATTTTACACTTAGAAAAAAAAAAAAAAAGAGACCAATCATATATTATGGATCCAACTATGCCAACCCCATCAAAAAAGGCCAGACTGCCAAGGGGTTATGTCTTAAAAAGCGCAACCAATGTTTATTATGAAGAGCCCGAAATTAACGCTTGCGTTTGTTCAGCTTTGAACAGGATATTAACTGGAACAGCAAAAGTACACAGCTAAACTTTTTAAATCAACATACTTTAAACTCCAGAAGCCGCAAACTGAAGAATGACTTGACACATTCAGTCACACTAACTTAAGCTGGACAGAGTAGTAGCCGAACAGGCCACAGAAACCATCTGAAATAATACAACTTAAATGAACGTTATAGCTGCACAGTGTCTCCTTTTTCTCGGATAAATCTACTTTGATTTGAAATTTGCAAGTCAAAGCTGTCAGTTTAGACGTTAATCTAATTAGTCACTTAGTCTTGTGTTTGTGCCGTGAGGAAAATGGGCCCGCTTTAAATAGGACTAGAGGAAAAGAGTTGAGGAACTTAAAGCGTAAGCCTTCCAAAACATTGATACACGTTTGTCTCTGACCTGCCAAACTTGTGTCTGATCTCAATATTCACTGATGTAATGGGACAATGTATTAATTTGGGAAGATGTGAGTGAGCTGTTCTTCTACATGAACCTAACAAACTTAGAGGAACGATGTAAATCAATAATTATGAGCTAAAACACGGCTCACATTAACCTAATACAGAATCAGGACTGCTCTACAATTTGATTCTTGCAGCAGCTTCTTTGAAAAATGATTACAGAAGTAATACTGACAGTTGCAAAAATAACTCGGATGTTAGACACACAACCCTACCTCCTTTAATCAGCAAATATCCACAATTATTCCTTATTACTGAAAATACAATCAGAATGCATCAAGCAGTAACCCATTTGGCTAAGCTGTGTCTGACTTAATTATGCTTTCCTCCAGACACAGCCAATCAGTCTTCCAATTGTAAGGTCTCAGTTAGGCTGCCAACTGCATGAATCATCCTCCTACCCAGCCAGGTGGCAGCCAGGTACATCTGGTGGCTGCGGCTAAGTGGCTTTGCTGTCTCAGACGTGCTGATCACAGAAGGCCAAAGAAGTTGGTCAAATTGGGCTGCCTTGTAAGAAGCTTTTGTTTACAGTGGTACCAAACTAAAACCGTGCCTTGTGGATTTCCAAAGCCAGCTGTCTAATATAAAGAAACTGGGGTCCACAATTAAAAATCTGCATTTCCTTTACCTCGTCCTTGAGCTGAGCCAGGAATAGAGGCAGTAAGTGCTCTATTGTGTTGTCCTTGCCCAGGATGGTTGAGAGTCCCATAATGACTGAGGCCAGAGCCGATTTCACATGCTGGTTGGTGTCTGAAACAAGTTCCTAATGGAGGACGGGAAACACAGGAGACAGAGAGATCAGCCCAAACAAATAGTTAAGACAAAGTACGTAAATAAACATCAAGACCACTGCAATGGCTCATATTTGCAATGCAGCACAGAAGGAGCCTATAATCGACCTGTGTGTAAATACATGGTAAAGTGAACTTAATACTAGTGAGAATTACAGTCATTGCATCTAACAACTGTGGGTGGAAAAACTTAAAATGTGATGTAGACAGAAACAGAAATGGGTGTACATAAACAAGCAAAGAAATCGCTTGTTATCTAAATGCTCATGTTTACTTGTGTTTTCAAACCAGTATCACATGGAAGCCTTTAATGAACTATAAAACCTTTGAAAAATTATTTTTTCCTTCCCAGAACATACAAATATATCAGCACACCAGGCATTTCAATCTACCAATAAAATCAACTCCGCTGTGGGAGTGATGGTATGTGTGTGCCAAGTGCTCATGTTATGATGTTTATTACATTTTTCCAGGGAGTTGTGTTTGTTGCTACCTGGATGGCTTTTCCCACTGCTGTATGTATGTTTACAGGACAAACACAGACTTCTTATGACAGTCATGCAGCTTTCTGTCTTTCAAACACACACACCCCTACAGTTCCAGGAATTCCACTGCGAGGCTACCTGTATTTCCACTACCCTTAGTGACACAACAGTTAGTTACAACACAATAGTGCCACCTGCTGCTTAAAACTTGAACAACACCGGCATGAATAGTCTATACAACATAACCGCAAAACATAACGCCTTGAAGTCAATTTAAAGGAATTCAGAGATTTGCTTCCAAACAGATTAAACAAATAAATGATAAAATGATTTTAGAAAAGTGCTATAAATGAGAAAAGCCTGAATTATTTATTTCTAGATTGAGGAAATTAATCTCTTATATTTAAGGAGAATATAAGATATATGGATGCCACCTTTTCAAGATCATGACTTTATGACAGTGTAACCATATTCAACCATTATCCACCCCAAACACTACATTATAAGATCAAGAGCTCATTAGAATTAGATTCTCCTGCTATTCTTACAGACTACGGCTTTACAGTTAGCTATGTCTTTGTCTCAGAAATGGATCTTCCCTGCAAAAACAGCTCGGTGCTCTTATTCAAAATTCTTAGGTTTAGACAAACAAACGTTTTACTTTTTGTGAAGGTGATGGCAGACTTAGGGTCACCAACCAAACCTGTCTGCTCAGTGAACACTTTACAAAAGATAGTCTCTTTTTCCCCTCCCTCCACAGGAGACAACTAAGATTCAAGGATTATCCACACTTTAAATCTGAACGTGGCTGAACTGACTACATCCTTCTCCATCCTGCCAGGTAATACAGCTGGCAAGGTATACGTGCAGCCAGGCATCAAAGACAGGTCATATCTACACTGTGCAACCAGCCAGTTTGGTTAAAATAACTTAAGTTTGTATAAAGAGATGGTTGGTTGGCTGGTCAGAGAGCTGACAATTACTCCTTCAGCAGACACACCCCTAGTACTTTAGAGGATTTTTTTTTTTTTTTCTGAAACCATTATTATTATCATCATCATTTCTGTTAGCTGCTCCCACATGTGGCTGTGTGGTTTAAATCAAATTTTCTGTGGTTTGACCAACTCAGAACACTTTTATTAATCCTTCACAAAGACTTTAAAAGCTCTAAGAAGTTAGTGGGCATCTTTGAGCATCTCATGGTCTGCTGCCCCTACAGATTGCAGTCACACAACAGGCACTTTGTTTTCTGCATGTGGATGCTGTCCATTTGATTTGCTTTTATGGTGTAGTCTGATCAAAGCACACCATATTTACAATGTTTCAATTTTCCTTTTGATCCAAATACTTGTGGGAAAGGTTTATTTTCATAGTTTTGACCACATGTAAAAATCTCATCAATTGCTAAAATCTGGGGAGAAGCTGGGAAAAATTCAGTCTTTATGGGTACGCTTGCAGCTTTAAATATGCATTCAATTTTAAGAGGACCTTGGTGGCTCCACTGCCCTACCAGACTCCTAATAAGCACATTTATCTACAGCAAGGACATTTCAGTGTATATCAATGCTGTTAAAGTCGGGGTTTATTCAAAACCCATGTTCTCGCCAAGCTCCAGACCAATGTCAGCAATGGCCCGCATAAATAAATAAATACATATGGACAAAATAAGACAAGCAGATACTGCAACATCATATGCATTAAAAAAATGCTTCGAGGGAACAATAAAAAGATAAGCTTTTATTTGTTTTTCTTGCTTTACCAGTGAACACAAAAGTCTTGTCTTACTGACAAGAAATGTCACACTGTAGCAGACAAAAAAGTTGTTTTTTTTTTACCTTGACGCAGGGCAAGATGTGAGTCATGATGATCTGCTCGCGATTGTCCTCTGGAAGGTTCTCGCAGAATTCTAACAAAGGGAAAAATACATCATCAAAATACAGAAAGCAGTGGTCAAGAAGCTGAATCAAGTTCGGCCAGTGCGATTCATTTTAAGAAAATGTCTTACCTTTCACTTTGTTGGCTGCAGCCGCACGGACCTCAGCTTCACAGTCCTTCAGAAGATTCTGGAAAGCTGGGACCAGGTCGTTCTTTGTGATCTCTGGGCCCACTGCTTTCTGGAGCTACATTCAGACAGAAATCAATTAATCTCCATTTACTAAGTAAGCATGTGAGACAATTACAAATGGACAATATAAAGTTTACTGTAGAATTCAAAATAAAAAGGTTACTAGAAGATACTGGGAGGTTTTAATGTGGCTAAAAGTTCACATTGTGATATTATGAGCAAACAACCTGACTCAAAAATCTCAACACTGATAGTTCAGGGGTTTCAATGAATATTAAAATGGAAATAAACTTTAAGATTTCTGTGTATAAACCAGAATTAATTTTTTTCTTTTATTATGTACGAGTCATGGCCTGGGTCTATCACCAGCACCTTATCCTCTTGATTTTGCCGACCCTGTATAGCTGTGTATTGCATGGATGTATGTCAAAGCTATTCAAGCTAATACATATTTACTGCACATTTTCCCTATATCATAACTGTTTTGTTTTGTTGCCAATAAAAACAAATGTTTTTTATTAGTTCTAGAACTTACTAAATACATCAAAACATGGTGTTATTTAATGAAAATGCAAAAATAAAGCTCCAAATAATACAAATCTTAATTAAAGCCCACTGGTAAAAGATTTTAATTACCTAGTAGTAATGTTGGTGGGCTAATTTATACTTGTGTCACCTTCATAATAAGGCTCAAAAAAAAGTTTTGCAGCTGCATAGATTCTTTTGATCAAGAATGGCTCAATGACCTAGTTGAATGCATGTGATTAGTTGTGCCCACGGCAGGATGGCAACAAAGAACTTTAATTCAGCTCAAGTCTAAGAGGCCCACCTTAAAATATCTCCATCCTGTTTTTGCTCTTAGTATTTTTTCTGAAAGGTCTGACAGGAAGTTGAGATTTAATCTCAGCTACTTGTTTGAAGATGTTGGCTTTGTTAATCATTATTCTTTCAATGACACCTTTGCTCAGTTAATGTGCAGCACAAATGTTTGGACGGGGGGGGGGTTTATTTAATGATGTAATGTCAAACAATTCTTTGAAAGCACTACATGTGTCTAAACTAAGATTACTAACATTTATCAAAGAAATACAGCAGGTTAACAATGAAATGTATAAACCTTTTATTGTTGTTGGTTTTATATCCAGTAAAAGAAAAACAGTAACTCCACTTGAGAACTTCTCTATATCAAAAAAAAGTGCCCGATTTAAAGTTAGCTTTAAACAGAATTTCCAAAATGTTAATTCTACATTTAAATCAAGATGAAATCAAGGAAGAAGTTTTTCAGTTTACCTCAGAGAACTTGTCAGCCACCATGTAACGGACCCTCCAGGACTTATCTTCTGCAGCCTGACGTAGGGTTGGCATCACCAGGGTCTCCAGATCCTCCTGAGGCAGCAGAGTAGCAATACTGACACAAGCCTCCACTGCAAGCAGCCGCACTGAGTCCTGATGGAGAAAGATGGGATCAGTTTGGCCTCCCAACAGCCAAAGACACCAAGAATGGACTACCCAAAATGAGAAAGTTGAAGTTCAATGGAATTTTTTAAAAATGCGTTCATACCTGCTCATCAGAGGCCAGGGCAGTGAAAAGGGAAATTATGTCACTTTTTACATACTCCAGCTCCAGGACTTTGGCAAATTCCCCCAGTTTGGATGCTGCAGCACGACGCACCATAGGAGTGTCATCTGAGCACAAGGTGCGAAAATGCCTAGAAATAACAACAAACATCAAATGGAACCTTGTTAGAAGACTAAAACAACCACCAAATGACTCATTACAAACAAATAAGTTAAGAAAAAAGGATTCGGAGCAATTTAAAACTCTGTCCCCTTTTCAAGAAGCCACTTACTGGCGAATCTCAGCCTTGACGGTGCTGGAGACACGAGGATAACAGACGCTAAAGAGGCCACAGGCAGATGTGCGAGAAGTGAACCAGTCACCACTGGCCAACCGCTTCACCAAAGGTTCAAAGTGGACCTCCAGGTCAACTGGAGAGTGCTCCTGAGAGATCTTTCGCAGGGACTCCACAGCTTTGTCTCTGACTACTGTCTCTTCCACTGTAGCTAGGCTCTCCAGAGGAGGCTAAACATCAAGAAGAAATAAGTGGAGATCAAATTAATCCACACTGATGATAGAGAAGCATCACACACAAACATCTCACAAAAACTCTACATAGCAAATATGATACAATAGGCATTAAGGGGTTACTCATAATGCATCTCTAGATGCTACAAAAAATACTAACAAATTGCTGGCTGTATAGGATTGCTCACAGTCTGAATTTAGAAAATGTACCTTTAAACAAGCTGTGAAAATTTACACAAGGTTGGAATGTAACAGTTGTATAGCATATAATGTACTGCTAATTTTAAATTTAAAATCTCTTCACAGCGAACAAATGAAAGTTAACAAAATCATCAAATCTGAAGACCTGAAATGTCAGTCGATTACTTTTATTTTTGGTGGCCAATGTTTTGTCATCACAAACATGATCATCTTTGATCCTAAGTCCACAGGTCAGTTCTATGTCAAAACTGTTGAGCTGAGGGACTGATATAACTTACTAATCTAATGTTACTAATCTAAAACCGGTAAATGAACTGTGTGGGTTAATGTGTTTAGATACTACTAGTGCAAACTAATATAACCTGACTTTAACGTTAGCATTTGGCACACTCATGAAAAATACGTTGTAGATGCAAAGTGCATGAAAACACTGTATGTGTAATAAATTGACTTTTGCATAAACCCCCCCAATGTTCTATATCCAAAACTAGTTATAACATTAACAGCTGGACTCTTGATTGTTAGCACTACAATTGGTGCACCTATGCTCACAGAATCTGTGGTTATAGTATGTGTCTGATATAGTAACTGTATATTTACACATACCAAGGTAGAAAGCACAACAGTATTACAGAAACGAGTCAGGTGGCTCACTTCATTTAACCCTATAGTGAACAACCTGTGTGTCATTTCAAGCTAAAACTAAGGAAATATCATTACAGAGGTCTGATTTAATATAATGGGAAATGCATCTCCTTGCAAGCATGTGTTTACAAAAACTATTATCTAAAGCTTGTAGACTTACCAGAAGACAGTGGACATACTCTGGACCTCCCACCAGCATAGTGAAATTGCCAAGCTGTTCAGCCAATGCCAAAAGCACCTCATCTTCATCATAGATGGTGTCTAAGGGTGAGGGGAGAACTGTAAATCTGCATGTGGATTACTGGCAGCCTCAGCAACTACAAGGCCCAGTTTAAAGTGCAAAACATTCAGCGCTTTAGTATAAAACTGCTTTTATTACCTGTGAGGAAAGGGAGGAGTTCAGTGCGGGTCCTCTCTACTCCCAGGGCCAGAGCAATAGTGGACAGCTTCTTGATGCTGTTCAGACGCAACTGGAAGCAAAATGGAAAACGATTAGTGGTGGATTCAGAAACCCTGAGTCAACAAGAAAATAAATAAATACAACCCTATAATTCATACTGCTAACCCAAGAAAGCGTATTACTCTTATCATCTCATTTAAAATTGCGTCACAAGTTGCTAACTAAAGCTACCCAGCGTTTCAAATTGCTTGCTAGAAGGAAAAGCTTTCCACTGACTGTCAGGAATGAATTGCGTGATCAACCGTGATCTATACCCACTGCGGCCTCGAACGCCCCGCTGTTGTGATTCCTTAGTTGAACGCTCATTAGGCTAGCTTGGCTATACATTAGCTAGCAGCTAAATGAATGACCTAGTTTGCCAGTCTTCATAATAATATATAAAAATTTACATCTCCGTAAAAACTAACTCAAAGAGCGGTATATTAATGTCGACAACAAACGAGACTAGCTCGGTAGGGTGGGCCCGGCAGAAAATTCCTGATAGGCCCAGACCGGGGACGTTACTTAGCATATTTGCTAGATAGCTAGCTAACAATCTGACGACTAAGAAATTATGCCAAACGCTTTAATCTTTAATATAAAAAACAAATAATATTAAAATCAGGGTTCCTACCTGAACGTCCTCATTTCGCAGTTCATCAATGAGAACGGCGATAGGGTAGAGAGAATCGTCTCCATCAGCTCCTGCCATTTTGGATACTGTTGCAGTTACCGAATGGCGCTGCGGTGCTACACTACGGGGTTTCTGCCAGAAAGCAGCAGCTGCAGGGCCCTCCCCTCCTCCGAGCTTGCTTCTTCTTCTACCTTTGGCGACTTTCAAACCAGCCTAGCGGTGTTTCATCGCCACCTACTGGACTGGAGAATATTACAATAAACTAGGGGGGGTTTTTGTGTTTTTTTTTTTTAGCTGAATCAGTCTCTCTTTCCTCCCCTTAAAGACGTCTTTCTTCTTCTTTAAACTTCTTGCAAAGCCTGTAAAAAAATTTTTTTTTAAGTCATTCATACAATCATTGGCATATGTACAGAAAATACATTAAATATTGCAAAATAAAAATTGTATTTTTATGTAAATGAACAAAGAACCACGGAAAACAAACAATTAATAAAAACAGTATCTCTGGGAATGAACAAGGCTGTACATGTAGTTCAAAATAATCAAGACTGTACAACAGCGTATTAGGGCCACAGAAGGTAGGAAAAAACTAAGGGAAAGGGCATGGAGACTGTAAAAAATACCCAAACTTTTTTTGACATTAAAGTGGCAAACTGATACACATATGCTATCACCTCATCCAAATCAGTGTGTTCTGAATGGACCCATTTCATGACAATGTGTCTTCAAAATCTGGAAGTTTATAATAATGTGGTGACTCTGTGCTAAAATCACAAGTACGTGTTGCTTAATCCAATTAAAAAGTATAATATAAGGACGCCATTTTAATTTTTATTAGAAATTTGAAACTTTTTTCTCATCAATTCGCCGCTTTAATGTAGAAAATTTTGAGGGTTTTTTTAAAAAAAAAATTTTATACCCCTCCCACACACCCTGCCCTCTTTCCCCTCTACCTTCAGTGGCCCGCTTAAGAATTACTTTTATTTTGAAAATTATAGAACCGGATATTTTCCCGGATATTCCTGTCATAGCAGATCAAGATGGCGTCTCAGCAGCAACCAGGAGGGTCGATGTCTCAGCCCGGATTACAACAACAGTCTGCTTCAATGCAGCAACAACAACAGCAGCAGCAGCAGCAACAGCAACAACAACAACAACAACAACAACAACAACAACAGCAACTGAGTCAACAGCAAGACTTTGACCCAGTTCAGAGATTTAAGATGCTTATACCGCAGCTAAAGGAGAGCTTACAGGTAACTGCTGCGCATGTAGCTGGCTGAAGATTGAATAGCTTAACTTGCTAACGATTTCCCCTCCCAGACAGTGAAATCTACAACAAGGTGCTGTAACTCTTAGATACTGTTCGTTTTGACATTTGACGGCAGTAAAAAAAAAAAAATACACCAAATTTTATTCTTTTAGCCCAAAATTTAATAACTTTCCCGAAAGTCACCCACTATACATGAAAATATATTTTATAATTTGATACTGTTGTACAGGTGCTTCAAATCTTTGTACAGTGACTGCAATCCGGATCTATTGAGGTGGATTTTAGATCCACCAGTGTGGGTCTACTTAAATTAAACTGTAATTTTTGTGAATCTTGAAACCGTGAAACTGTACATCCCACGCCTCTTGATGTGTATTTTCTATTATTTTTATGGGACAGTGGTGACGGAGGTCAAAGGGAACTTTCACACTGCCATGGGAACTGCGTGTCTTCCCACCATATTTGGCCGGGTCCAGTAAAGTCCCGTATGAATGTGTAGTTAAACAGCCAATCAGTTCTAGAATTATCTTGCCATTTTTCCTTTGCATAAAATATCATTAAATCGTTTTGACTGTCATGTAAAACCTAAAATATACTGTCTTCCTGTTCTTTGAAGCAGTAATAAGGATTGTTAGTCACTAATTCACCGTTATTCAAAATCTGTTGCAGACACTTAGGAGGGAATTCTTTGCCTGGCTCAGAATTGATCTGAAACATACTGTGAAGGTGTAGAATGTGAATTAAATTTACTTTACTTCTTTCCAACGCAGAATGTAATGAGAATCGCCTCCCTGAATTTGGCATATAACACGGCGATTGACAACGGCACGTAAGTAGCGTCGTTTGTGGCAACCTCTGATCTGTATGTCTGTGTCAAGCAGCCTTCTGAATTATTTTTATGCGTTTCTTTTTTTTCCTTTTTGTTTAGCAAAAGCAGTGACACTTCAGTTCAGCGCTTTGACAAAAGCCTGGAGGAGTTTTATGCCCTTTGCGATCAACTTGAGCTGTGTTTGGTAAGATTCAAACAAACAAATACTCCATCATGGAATAAAAACAGACATCCGCACACATTTATGTGTTGATTTTTGTGAGTGTTTTGCCATTTCTGTAGGAGATCATAACTGTACCCCTAAAAACTAAATATGACTGTAAACCTTTTTTCTAACAATACATTACAAATATTTAAACTGTGTGTAAACTAATCTCATTGTGATATGTTTTAATGACTTAAACAGATGAATAGGACCTTAACTCAAGACTGACTATTGACAAAAGCATTAAAATTAAAGAAGAGTTATCAGTCAAATCTAAAAGTGTTTAACTGTGTTGAACAAATCTAGCATATACTGTATCTACACTTAAGATTTCCTCCACAAACTGAAATTTGCTCTTCTCTATGCAGCGGCTGGCATACGAGTGCCTCTCACAGAGCATCGACAGTGCCAAACATTCACCCAACCTGGTCCCAACAGCCACCAAGCCGGACACAGTCCAGACAGAGTCCATGTCTTATGCCCAGTACCTCGGCATGATCAAATCTCAGATCTCCTGTGCCAAAGATATCCACAACGCCTTGCTGGAGTGTTCTAAGAAGATTGCAGGAAAGGGACAGCCTCAAGGGATCATGTAGATTTGGACTGATGATTACCAGGTGTTTTGTAAAAGGTGACAGAATTGTAAAATATTTACTTCTCACTTTCATGCTACATTGGCCATGATGGTGATTTATGTCAGCAGGTCAAAAGGTCATGTGTATTTGGTGGAGCGTGAAGTTGTGTTTTTGCCACCACTTTGTAAATAATTCTGACAGACATTATGTTGGAAGATGGCCAGCAGGTGGCGGCAGAAGTGCAGGTAAAGTCTTTTGTAACACATTTGTATTCGCTAATAAAATCTTTCTACTTATGTTTTCTGTTTATTCAAGGTGCACAATTGGGGGAGGGGGGTTGCCATTTATTAGCGTCTTATGTATTTATGTAATGATTGAATTTTTAAATGTTAATAGAACAAAAAACCTACTGGAACAGATCAGCTGTGCATGCAGTAGCTGTAATGACTAGAAAATTTTTCTAAAAACAGCAAATGGATTACAGCATATTTTAACTTTGTCTTGAGTAAAGTGCTTTGATAAGGAACTAAAGTTACAGAGGCAGTGGGATAAAATGACCATCCTAAAGATGCTCACATTTAGTGAGTAAAAGCTGAGGTCTCTGTCCTCTGAGGACAGAATGGTCGCTTATTTTAAATAGTTTATTTCTTTACATAGGAAAAGTTCTCCAGGCTTATTGAAGGACATTCAAAGCTCCACTCATTTGCTCAGTTACCTGTCAAGATGATTCCCACACTGGTGTGGTTGTAGCACAAATCATCTACTAATTGTAAGGTTGGCGGTTTGGTCCCTAGCTTCTCTGGTCTGTATGCCAAAGTATCCTTGGGCAAGATGCTGAACCACAAGTTGCTCTCTGAATGTGTGTGAATGTTAGTTAGAAAGTACTTAGGTGTAGAAAGAAGTTTTTGTGTGAATGAGTAAGTAGAAAAGTGCTACATATGAACAAGTCCATACAGATGTCTGTTTGGGATCAGTGTCATGGTGAAAAATGAAGCTGTTGCCCATCAGATGTTTTCCACATGGTGGATCAAAATCTAATGGCACTTTCCTGTGTTCATAAGTCCATCAATTTTTGCAGTATTCCCAACACCACTGCTGAACTAAAGCCCCAAACCACAACACACCTCGGACTGACCAGCTTTTACAGATGGCGAGGGCACTCACTGATGTACCTCTCCTCTGACCTCCCCTGTACATAGTGACAATGATTTGTACCAAATATTTTCTGACATTTTTCATGTTTCTTAAGGAAGTGACTTTCAGATACGGTTCCTCTGCTGCAATTAGTTTTTTTGAGGCTTGTCACTTCTTCTTTTGTCTCTCACTTATCCAGTTTCCTAATTTTTTGAACGACACACTGGACACAATGCAAAAATATGCAAGTTCTCTACCAATATTTCTTTGGGAATCAGTAGTATTAATGTCGAAATATGTTATTGTTGGCATTTTTCATAGATTCAGCTAAAGCAATGTGAATAAATTATGTGTTTTTATGACAGGCTGCTAATGACAAAGTGCCTAAAGATAATATTTAAAATTGCTTTGCTCAGTTGTCTGTGAAGGCTCAAACCTGGTTCATCCCTTGAATATGGTGCCTTTATGCTCGAATAACTCATAAGTCAGTGTTAAGTGGCTTAACAAACAAAAAGCACTTTTTAAAAAAATGGTTCAGGCACAAGGACTGGACTGAAAATGATTGAAAAAGCAGCCAATGTACAAAGACCCTCAGAAAAGGTCTGGCTCATTGGAAGCAAAATATAAAGAAATGAAAGGTGTCTCAAGACTTTTGCGCTGCAATCTATATTTACATACCATCATGCTCTTTTGGCCCTTGTGCTGTGTATTCAGAGGGTGAATGAGGACTTTGTTAACAGGTCAGGTTACTGCAGCTTCTTCCAATTGTAGCTGAAGCTCGGGGATGTTTGCGGTCTGATATAGAAACGTGAGAGGCACGCTTGCAGCTGTGTAACATCTCAGACCAATCTGAGCTACTGACAAGTGCTTAGATCCAAAAATACCACCCCAGGTCACTCCAAGAGACAAGGTGTTCATTACAACACTGGCTTATGCTCTTGAACCTTTTGCAGGGCTACACCAAACATACACATTTTTTTTTAGTTATTCAGTATTCAGACTGACTTCCAAATATTGAGGATAACCTTATTTGTATATAGTTAAAAAATACCCACCAGATTAGTCTTATCATTTTTATTTTCAGTTGATACATTTTCTTCACTGTTAAAGCTCGTAAAAATACACAAATCACTGAGAAAAATTCACACGTCGACAGTTTGTGCAATGCAGAACGGAGTTCATCAGATGAAAAGCGAGAGAACACCAAATTAACAATATAAAAAGAGATGGGTAATAGTTCTTTTTACATAGATTACAGCAGATAAAATACATATCTATCGCATCAGGTAGAAGACAACATAATCACAGACAAAACAGGTATGATCTAAGTGCATTAGCGCATTCCACACAGCTCAGTAATTCACTATGTTCTCTCCAGTCTGGCTGCATGACAATATTAAAAAAGACAATACGAAAAACTGATGAAATCAACTGCGTATTGAATGTGTTACCCCTATATGATGACATCACTACATCCACAGGGAGAAAAAAATATAATGAAACCAAGCATATTCAAAGTACACTATAACTGCTTTTGCAATTTCAATACATTACATTTCTATATCATTAATGCCCCAAAGATATAGACATTTTGTAGTTTTTATTTATTCCTTTGTCTCCTGTAGTGCCTAACGCCTTACAATTTATGTGTAGTAAATAGTGCACCGATTCAAACTAAGTGCTGAACAGCGGCTATCAAAAAGGTTTTAGCATTCTCATAGTTGTGGAGCATGTTTCAGAAAATGTGCAGCAGTAGTGTGAAATGTAAGTAACTGAGTCAAAATATTGAAAAACCAGACACAGCTTGACCTTTTAAAATCCAGGTCAGTGGTTTGACTGTGTTTATGGGCAAGAAGGGCACCAGTTTGTACTGTATGATGTTTAAAAAAAAAACAACTTTATTGCACACTGCTTCATCGTCCCTGAGCTCTTACTTTTTCTGTTTTCCTTTAGCCTTGCTCCTTGGTTGGTCTCTGCAGGAAACACCAAAGAAAAGACAAAAATTAAATACGTATCTTCCATATGTTTGTCATTTGATGCTGATCTGGAGTTTCTCAACTGTCTGCAGCACTACATGTAATCCAACCTGTGGGCCTGCTCAGGACCGGTGAGGGCTGCCTGGTGAACAGCACGGGGTTGAGGTTCGTTCAAGCGAGACATGGGCCCGGTTTGCTGAAACTTGGACACCTCCTGCTGCCACTCATCATCAAAAGACTGTGCTTCAGCTGAGGGTGAGGAATTATTATCATGTTAGGCAGACTCAGGGCCTAGAAAGACCTAGACAATGGCATTTCATAGTAGTACAACATTTTTTTATTTGTATTTTTTTTTAAACATAAAATTTCCATGTAACTTGTTGGTAATGCTTTATAATACGACCCGCTACTAAGGACATAATTACTCTGTAATTAAACTGAATTTCAGTGTATTTTATTTGGAATTACAATGTATTTTATTTACCTACAAATACTTCAAGGTAGATACACAATAACAGCAAGTCAGATTTTTTTATTTTTTTTTTTAAACAGGAACCAAAGAAATAATTATATTGTAAGTAATTTTATGTAGTGGAGGAGTAACTTTAAGTATTGCATAACTTTAGGTATTTTACAGGAAAGGAGACACAAATTAAACTGGAAGTAGGTTTAAGTAAAGCCTAAATAATTTCAAGTAGTGCGTAAAACAAACAATATTACCCCAACTTATATCATAAGTATGCCATACTTTTATTTATGATCAAGCCAAAACTGAACACAAGATGAATCCACTCCATTACAAATTTGTAATGTTGTTTGTTGTTCCATTAAATTATGATAAAATTACACACTACATAAAATTACTTACACTGTACTAAAATTACTCCAAGTATAATTTATGTCTCATTTCCCGTAAAATAAGTGAAATTACGCAATACTTAAAATTACTCATGCATTAAGCAAAATTACTTACATTTACTTACAATATAGTTTTTTCTTTGTTTCTTGTAAAAATCTGACTTGTTGCCGCCTTACTGTAGTGTACCTACTTTTAAGTTTTTGTATAAGTAAAATGACATTGTAATTTCAAATAAAATACACTGAAATTCCATTTAATTACAGGGGAATTATGCCCTTAGTCGTAGTTGTAGTATAAAGTGTTACCAACTTATCAAAACACACTGCTAAAACTATGGTGGCACTCTTAAAAAAAAATGGAGGGAGAACACATTTTTGCAGCCTTTACATGCAGAAATAGGAAAGTTATAACATACATTCATCCATATTTTGAAAGTCCTGGTTGAACTCCTTCTCTCCTGTTTTCTTGTTGTATTTCTTCTCAACAACATGCCCCCTGTCCTGGATGTGGTGTCCGATTTCCATCTTCTCAAGACCGCTCTCAGAGTCTTTGATTGCTTGCCGGGTCTCCTTGATCTGGGGCGGGTTAAAAAAAAAAGCCTATATCATTAAAGTCATCCGACATAGCAGGTACAAGGAAAGCTGTAATAGTTCCAATAAAACAAGCTCATATTGAGAGTATATGACAGTCAAAGTGTAGACGTTTCTCAAAACTTACAGCACTAACTTGCATTTAGTTTTGATATAATATAGCACAGTAATACACCCACAGGGTTACTTACCCCTCCTGGGGCACAGCGTGTTGACGAGGTTGCCTGGTAGACCTTGGGAGGCTCATTTCCAACCTTTGAATATGTCATTACTGATGAGGAGCTAAATGAGTGGGTGTTTGAATCTGCGGACATATTCTCCTGAAACACACAGAAACAAATACTGTCAGGCAATCGCCTTTTGTATAACATTTTCAATATCAATTCAGTTTTAGTTTAATCGTGCCAATTCACAACAATAGTTGCATCAAGGCACTTTATATTGTAAGTTAATAGAGAGAAAGCACCAACAATCGGACAACCCACTATTAGCAACCACTTGGCAACAGTGGGAAGGAAAAACTCCTTTTTAACAGGAAGAAACTGCCAACAGAAACAGGCTCAGGGAGGGGCAGCAATCTGCCGCGAGTGTTTCAGAGTGAGGGCAGGTGAGTCTGAGAAAGCCAAAAAGGAAGAGGCTGAAAGTAAACTCACAAAGTTTCTGTGCATTCCCTCCATCCTGCTTCTCATGCTGGCCATCATGTTGTCAAACACACCGAAAGGGTTTCTCATCAAGTCCTGCGCAGACACAACGGGAAAATAATAACAGTTATTTGTCACTGGTCACAAAACATTTTCAGCTCATAAACAGCCGCAGCATGCGTACAAACATACATGTACGGACTTCACTGCACTAAATATATCTTAAACATGTGCTGCCTGGGACACATGTTATCACTTCACCATACTGTATCACGTTACCTCCTGGCATTCGTGACAAAAGTTTAAGTAAGTACAGCAGAGAAATCCTTAATCTGGATTTTTCTTGCATAGAGATATTAAAGCTGGATAACTTCAACTGGTTTTGTCAAGCCGGTTTTTCCCCAAATTAAATGGACCCAGACTTTACAGAAACAAATGCATCATCAGCCTTGTACTACAGAAACTGCAAACCACTATGTTTACATCCTTGTAACGTCTCAGAGTAAGACCAAGACCAAGCACAATTTTTTTTTAACTCATATACGTAGCCAGACATAATCTTAATCATGCCAAAGGAACAATGATGACGATGCCACAGCTGAGACCATTATAAACTAGATTATGTAAAACTCCTAAAGCAACCCGCCAGTCATTCCACATACTGGTCACAGAGTTTTCATAGGAATTATTCTTTGTATTTCTTTTGTCAGAATTTCAAAAATAGACTCTGCCTTCATGTATTCTGCGTATTCACACACACACACACACACACACACACACACACACACATACACACACACACACATATGTTACTAGTCATCTCTCAAACACCATTTCATGATTAACTTTGACTTCAAAATGTTAAAGCCTTGAAAGAGTAATGTAATAGTATAAATTTGGAGTTCAATTCAGTTTTACTTCTTGCTTAACATTTTAAGGTAACCAACCTACAACATTAGGTAGAAACCCCAAACAATACGTTATGAGTAAACACTCAAGGTTTAGGGGACTGGTGAGGAACCATCCATTACAACTGGTTACAGGGTGAGGGGAAACAGAAGAGAAAAAAGGAGAGCATAGAGAGGCAAGGACAAAACATTTTTGCAGAGAGTTGGCAGAAGTTAATAGCATAGAGCAGTGGCATATAAATTCATGAGAAGAAATGGTCGACAAGTGCTGGTTTCTGGACAAAGAGTAGTGGACAGAAATACAGACTTAGAGCACACACATAGCCTATATATTAGAAAGTCACATGAGTTTTAATGAACAAAAGAGAACTCCACTGACCGTGCTGTCAATCCCACCAAACGGCAACAACGACCGGCTCATATCCTGAGGAGTCAAACATCACCAGTTTAGCAACACAACTTCACACACGCAATTTAAATAATGTGGACCAGTAATAGTAAAAATGTCTGCATTATAGACTTGTGATCATAAGTTCACATGTACTTGGCTTCATCAAGTTGAAAGACATTGTAGAACCTTCAGCACTGCTCATTAAAGGATTTACGTTAGTGTTGTATATATTTGAGCCTATATGCTTCCTTTTGACCCTATGTGGGTTAGAGAAAATCCAAAAGAAATTCAAACTTGTGAATCCAATTCTGGTTTTTAAAGTCATTAAAGATGTATGCTGTACAATAATTTCACCCTGGAAAAAGAACAGTTCAAACAAATCATTAAAAGCCCCAAATTAGCATGACATTCATGCCCATGATGAGTGTGTGTAAACTTCGGACAACAACTGTACATACATGTTCTAGCTCAGTGATATTTTGGTACATACAAAAACTGTAGACTTTCCACGTAAGCTGTTAGATTTTCTTACATCAGTAAGTAAGCCCTTGACACGGTCACACACAACTCCCCACATAGCCCAAAGCACAGGCGTTCAAGGCCTTGAACCTTCGACAATTGTAAGGAGTGAGAAACCAGGAGGGGCCAGCCTTAGGCTTTAGAGTCTGTGTTCCCTCGGCCAGAATCACAGGTGTTTGTGACCCTTTGACCCTGGATAAACATCTCAACTGCCATCATGATGTGTGCCAATGGATTTTCAGTGAGTGTGATGCACAGTGGTATTGTGTGTGATCAGTGGGGTGTTGAATGACTTGTGTTCCAAGTGTAATTGGGTCGCATTGCCAGAGATTAGTGTGGCTTGAACACTGAAACTGAGCTTCATTCTAGGAAGGCTTCAGTGGGCAGGGTGGACCACTGAGGACAGGAATCTCACAGCGGTCCCAGAGTCCAAGGCTGCTCTCTCAGCTCTTTCAAAGGTCAAGCTGATGTAAAATGCTCCTGACCCGTATCTATGAGGCCCCCACAGCCATTTTTATCCCACAGTGGCATCTATGAACTAATAAATGCCAGTTACATGTCTGCCAGCATTATATTTAGACCAGGGTTGAGCAGAGGAGAGACTAAGGGTGAAAAATAATGTGATCTACATGTTACACATTATTTTTGGCTGGTGGATAGCTGAAAATTGATCTTTTCTGTCTGTCAATTTGATATTAAACCTATGACTTTGTATCCCGAGGCAGGTTGCAGGAACCAAAGAAGTGATAAATCACCAGAAGGTTTTCTGTTAAATTTTTTGACTTAGAGCTAAATGACTACAGAGATGGTAAAGAGGCACTAACTCAGGTGATTAAGGTTAATAGGTGAATAAAGTTAACTTTCTACATTTTATATATTTCTTTATTCAGTGTAAACAGAATATTAATCAAGGAGTAAACAGAATATTAATCAGCAAAAAATAACAACAACAAAAAAGCGCTCACACCTGCTCCTTTGCTGGTAGCTACCACATCTCTTCGTAACCCTAACTAGACAGAACCAACCGTAGAATTACAGTGAGGCTTGATTGTCAGTAATACTTTTGTAAACAAATGCCTAAATGAAGATGTGTTTTGAAATGTAATATAAACCCGGTGGTTGATATTGGCAAGGGACAGAGAAATGTGAGTACTCAAAGCAGTTATGGAAGGTAAGGCAGGACTTGTTGTCCTGCTGAGAACTGAATGCTTGGTAAGCGAATACAAGAAGTACAAGCCTTCCAGCATTTATGTTGCCAGTGTGTGTGTCATTGCATCCATGTTACTTTGTAAGCTGCGACTGCACGTAATTATGCATGCGAAGATGTTTTAATGATGTATTTTTGCGTGCACATTTGTGCCTGTGATATTGGAGAACAGTTAGAGGGAGAGAGTGAGCTGTCTGTCGTGCAGCCGCTAATTGCGACAGCATTGCCAAGGCACATTCTGCCAAACAGATGGATGAAAAGAGCAACAATGAATAAGCCGAGTGTCCGTGACATCTGTACATACAAGCCAAAGCAAAGACAATAACACAGCTCCAAAGCTTCAGACCACTCTTGGGCAAAGCAGAGACTTAATTTCATATGTCTTACCACACAGTAGGTCTTCTGATTGTTGTTTTAACAAAACAGTGTAAGAGAACCCTAACACAACAGGTTTCCGTAAGCCGTATTTGCTGGTAAAGGAAACAACAGAGCAGAACAACAGCTTTCGGTGTAGTCCCTTTCTTGTCCTTGTCTTCAAAGAGGAAGTGTCTGTCCTGTTGTGTGTAGACTATAACAGGGTGAATGAAGATCCACCGTTCGATGTTTAATCAATGCCCCAGGCTGATGAGCTCCTGGACCAGTTAGGCTTTTCAAAACCCTGTGTTTGGAACACTGTCAGACTTCACATCTCGGCAGAGTACAAGCTGAAAGCCGCTTATTTAGTCTGTCAGTTTGTGGTACTTCCTTCTAACTTTTCTGGGTCTCCATGAGGTGTTGTATCCACATGCAGCATACACTGCACATATGTGGATGATGGTAGGATTCCAAGCAACAGCTGGGAGAAGCATGACATGGTGCATGATGGGCTCAAAACCAGTGCGTGAGGTAGGGCACAGCGAGATGCAATTACTTGACCAAAGAAGTCTTCTTGCAACTAGAAGCAAGTCTCACAACTTAGCAGTCATCTTGTGGTCAGTTATTGGGAAGCACTATCCAAAGTTAAAGTTAACTCCAGTAGTCACTGGGACATAAAAAAAAAAAAGTCAAAAAAAGGATGGTTTTTAAAAGATTTTTTTCTGGACGCTATACTTATATTCTCCCACAGACCTAAATTTAAGAAGCTTGAAGGGCCATGTTTGTGTTCCTGGGCCTTGCAAGTTATGAGTGGCACAGCTCTAACAAGGCCTCTGACCAATCTAACTAAAACAGGTGACTCAGATATGGTGAAGCAGACTGAGCAGCCACTCTGTAGGGAACCACACCTCCGCTCACCTAACCTCTCTCCTTTTTATTCTGCAGGCTGATGCTTTAAACAAGAGGGTGAAGCAGTGTCAGGCAATCGGTCAGTCCCACTTTCTAGGATTCGCCTTGTGTCCATGACCCCCTGCAGTGGCTCCACTGCTTGAAGGAAACCCGGATTACCTGGTGGTTCTGTCTTTACAGTGTTTTAAGCTCAAGGTGGTCTATAGGCTGTATGTGCAGATAGTTGTGGCAGACTTCCTCTCCCACTCTCATTAGACAAGTACTCAGAGCCTCCCTCTCAGCTGGCATTAGCTAGTTAAAGGTATGGTGCTAATAAAGAGAAAGCAGACAGCTGGCGATTGAGGGCAGGCTTCTGATGTAAGTCATTATCAAGGATATAAATACAGGCTCTCATGAGGTAGTGGGATTAAAGCAGGTGACGGGAACTAAGTTTGACTAAAAGCAGGCAGTGGAGGGGTGATTTGGAAAAGGTTAACGGGTGCAGTAGCAGGTCTAAACTAACCCCTGGCCTATCTACTCGTTATTTCATTACATCGAGGACAATGAACATCAGAAAGTTCTAGAGCCAACATCTGATCCATGAATACTGTCTAACCATCATACCGTGAGGATATATGTTGCAAAGCCATGGCCTTAAGCTCAGGTGATAAAACAAATTGCATGAAATAAAAGATTATTGGGAAAGCACTTGCATTTAATGATGACAGACCAGCTAAAGTAATATCTAAATAAACAATTATCTTCAGCAGAGAAAAGCAGAATTCTTTGGGGTCATATGGCTTGGAGTGTTCAAGCTTTAAGACTGTGCATGTTTTTGCAAGAAAGCAGTGTGTCAGTGGAACAATGCACTATAAATAGAGCTCTTCAGGGCTAGATATAACTGTCCAGAGAGGCCAAGGGGGTTGCCCTTTCACAAAACCAAAGACTCACATGGCCCCATACCTCAGTGAGAGGTGCCAGTGGCAGACTTCCAGTATAGCTTTAGTAAACTCAAAATACCAGCCATCTGTGGTTATAAACTCACAGATCATAAGTGTTAGACTTAAGCAGAGGCTTCATTCATTTCCTTTGTAGAGCTAAACTGTGGGTGTCTATTACACATTAGTTGAGTTTACAAGTTGACGAAACACTTTCTTACCCTGTGTTCGTTTCTCAGTGGATGGGATGAACTAGGATGTTCTATCATGTCGTGGCCACGGTTTCTCCCATCCATTACACTTGGCATAAGGGCCCCACCGAAAGGCTCGGAGAAGCTACGCATCATCTGCCGCATATGCTCCCTATGTGCACGGAAAGGATCCCTGTGGGAAAGGAAGAAGGAGTAAAGGCAAAGTGCATCTCAATATTCACTAAGGAAAAGAAAAAACAGAAATAATTTTAAAAAAAGAGATTTCCATTTACATGTCAGAATGACTTCCATTTCTCAGTTCCATCAGCTTGAAGCTCAATAGAGATAAAGTCTTTACTGAACACAACATACTGAAATAAAAAGGACTCCTAATATAATTTTAGCAACCTTTAACACTTGTCTTAGAAGGCGGGTCAAGTGTTCGCCCTAACTAAGTGATAGCACAGTGCCAGTTTAGACACTATACTATACTTTCTGCAAACTGCACTGGCTCTTCCTTATAATGATAGAAAGCTGCATCAAAAACAAATATGGACACATAGTAACGCCCTACTTTATGAAGTAACACTTTAAGGTTAGCTTTACACCTGTATTTATTTTTAAAAAGTAAAGGAATTCACATTAAAACCAACTATAACAACTTAAACTTATTTAAAACTACATCATATCACAATAATAGTTACTGTTTTCAGTGCAGATTGGCAGAAACATGACTAAGTTAAAGGCTGTTATTATCTTGTAAGTTGCACATCTAATTAACCGAACAACGGATAACACAGTCAATTTAGTTAGGTCTAATGTGCCAATGACAGATTTTAATAAAAACAATATTCCCACTGCTGTTCATCTGCGTGATAAATTGACAAATATATTACGAAAGCAGAGACTTAGCAAGACTTTCAAACTGAAAACCCAGTAGATTTGAACAGTGACAGGTCTTCAGAAACCTTTAACACATTAGTTCAGTTACTCACGAGAAGACCGGATCTTCATCAAACTCCCTGAGACTGCTGTTGAACATTTTCAGGTGTTTTCGAAGCGGTAAAGTTTTTCTAGAAATAATCCGCCACAGGTCTCGGCAGCCCACCGCTCAGCCTCGGTATCGTTACTATGGAGGCGATGACAGGCAACCTGATTTTAAAAGCAAAGTCGCGTGGACTGCAGACCACGTGGTGCGAATCCGTCCCTCGAATTGGCTGGTTCATCATGGGGGTTCGAACGGGTTCTATCCGCGCGCTGTCTGTTGTGGGTGGCTGCTATGGCAACGCAACTCTCGAAATTTCTTGTAAAACTGAAGTTTCTTATCTTGTTAATGTACGTTGCTGCAAAAAGTTGAAGTGTGTTTATCAGACTTATTTACACACGGAGCGGTTACATTCATACAGCAAGCTATGCCACTAAAGAACAAAAAAAAAGTAGACATATCGGTGACATGAGGGAACTCTCTGGAGCATCTGCTGAAGTGATTCTTGGAAGACATTTGTAAGAGTGGCCCTGTTTAAACAGTAACCCTATCCCAGAACATGCCAGGAGGCCATGCACACAAGTAAAAGTTGTACTTAACCCCATGCAAGCGCCCACACAGGCAAGCTTAATTTTGTCCTTTAGTTAATCACACATTCTTATTTATTATTTCATCGCAACACTCACTATTTGGAGAGTACTTGAGTGACACAGTGGATCCTAAAAGCAGTATAGATTACCATCTGGCAGTTCCACAAATAGGCCTGAGTGTAGACTCAACGCTGACTTGGATCCAATCTTGCTGAAACATGGATACAGCACTAAAAACAAACACAAACAAAAATAACTAAGAAGCACACATCTGATATATATATTATCTCTCTCACTCTCGCTCTCTCTATATATATATTTAGGCCCTGGGCAGATGAGAAGTCATCTGTTTCATTCTTATGTAACCCTCCATGGCGTGATTTGGAACCTTACAAATAAACCTGAACTCATTGAATCTTACTTCTTTTTATTTTACTTCCACGGAGCCAGGCTTCCTTGGAATTTTTTTAAGTGGTCTTGATCAGTAGTTCCCCGTGCTTTCAGACACTCAAAGTTTTCCTTTGGGGGTTAGCTGCTTTTTCCACTTACTTTCAGTCCAGTGATTAGAAAAGGTACCTAACTCAAAGGAAGAACCAGTGTTGGGTCCAGTGGTACACATAAATGACTCAGCAAAGACAGCAAGTATCTACAGCCATCTGTAAAACATGGTGGAGGCTCTGTCATTGTGTGGTGCTGCATTTCAGCCAGTGGTGTTGGAGATATTGGAAAAAGTTGATGAAAAAATTTTGATCCACACTGAAATAACATGTGGAAAGCACCTGACTGGCAAGCGTGTCATTTTTCAGAATAACAATGATCCCAAACACACTACCAGTGTCTCTGCCTCCAGAGCCTGGACCTCAGTTAAGGTACCGGTAGTTAGGGCTTGGACCTTAACTGACAGTAAGATTTCCCTTCATTAAATATGAAATGAGTAAAAAAAAAAAAAAAAAACACTGATCTTG